>KN716669.1:0-27095 GCA_000816705.1 Dictyocaulus viviparus | reverse complement strand
ACCCAGCACAAAAATGAGACAACTATAATTAGGTCAATAGCAAAAGGGATAGGAATCTATGTTAGGATCTATGAGTAAAGAGTATGGAGGAGTATACCTACTGTATCCACTAATATAGAGAGGACGCGAAGACTTCTTTATGTTGAAATGATGTAGTTTTAAGTCTTTCAGCTAAGTACACTTCCAGAAGCAAATCAAAATGTCAAAATAATCATGACTTTTTATGAATAAAAACATACGCACTTCTACTCGCCTATCCATCATTTATGACTTTCAATACGATGAGTCAGAGGCAAGAATGATATATGATATGTTTTCTCCCTGCCTGTAATTTGAGTGATAAAGTAAATGTCACTCGATAGGGTATTCTCTTCTCAGAACATCAACGCTTCGCCGCGTGGCCTAATGAATAGAGCGTCTGACTTCTCGTCAGAAGGACTGCGCTTTGATCGCAGCCGTAGGCTGTTCGATATAAACAAAATTTTTTAATCAAAAATTTCATGTCTCTCTTTCATATGTTTTTATTCAGAGCATCATCACGCGCGTGGCCCAGTGGATAGAGCGCCTCAGTTCCAGTCAGAATGGTGTCGATTCGATCCTGGACGTTGGCTGTACGACATAAACGGAATCATCTATAATATCTGTAATTATACTGACTTGGCCGCAAAACTGGAAACCTCAGGTAGGACTCGAACCCACACTCACAGATATCCGGTTTCCTGTGGTGATCCACTACATTACAGAAGCACTTGCTCTTAGCACTTCATTTATGGTGAGTGGGTATCCTACCATTCGATATGAAGACCTAGCGAAGAGTAAACCTATCAGAAACCGCCACATATTTAATATGATAAGGTTACAAGGAGGCACATCAACCTGATCTATAAGGATCGGTGACTGCCTGTGGTGAAGACCGCAAGAACGCCTGAGCTGGGCTATCTCAGGAATCCAGAGAATTCAAGCAACACTAGCGAAATTTCGGCTTCAGTCTCCCACATACTTGGTTCTACTGTCGGTGACGTCAGACGGTAAGACAACTGTTGAGAGGCGGTGAAGTCTCGAGTCAATCGTGACGTTAGATAGGGATCTAAAAAAACGTCTACGACACGCTATGGAGATTGTTACTTTCATTGTACATACAATGCCAGAACAATCTCAGACGCCGATCTATATGCTCTCCTTGAAGCTACGAAACGTATCAAATTTCAAGTGATAGCTTAACAAGAGACCAAAAGCAGTAAAACCGACATAAGACATCTTAATGGAGTGGAACTTGTTATCCGTGGAGAGAATGTCCCTCATACAAAAATTCGGTGGGTTTGGCTCTGTCAACACCCATCCGTCGTCATCTCGTCGACTTTTATGAGTCATAGTCACCCATCTTATTTCTCGTTTGGAAATACTCCGTCTTCAACCACAACTTCATAAGAAAACCAGCATAATCAATTGATAGTCAGCAAGAAAATGACGCAGGAAATGAGAGCGAATTAGACGCATTTCACAAAGAGTTGGAAAAAGTCAAAGAAACATCTTTTTACAAATTTCTTGTCGTATAACTCAACGCGCGGATGGGAACGATGAAAGAAAAACACTATAGGATCATAAAGTTTGGATTAGGAGACTTAAACGAAAATGAATAACGTCTTGCGGCACTCTTGTCCAAAGCACGCCTCGTCCATGGAAACTCATTCTTTGTGAAGAATGAACACCGCCAATGGCATAGGAGGCGCCAAACAAAACGACCCACGTGGAGATCGATCACATTCTTACTAACAAAAGATGTTATTTCCTCGATATCAGTATTGCTATTCTTCTGCACTAAATGTGATCACCGCTTTCCTCGTGCGAAGATTCGTTTCAGTAGAAAGAGAAGAAAAAAACTTCTTTATGATGGAAACGTTCTCACCGATATCCTTTCCATATATGATTGGCAGATGAAAGATGACTCAACAGAATATTATGAGTTGCTTATGAAAGGGTTGCAAGAACGTGCCGAATATGCTTCAGTCATTAAGAAGATTTCTGCGGCAACTAAAGAAATACTCGAAAAAAGAAGACTGATGCTGGATCTATCTTCAACCCGTCTGACACCGCTGGTAATCAATCACATCAACTTTGCAATCAATTTTCAAATCCCGCATGGCACCACCACTCTTAGTACAAAGTAGTTCATTCCTAATATTTTATTAAATCAACATTGCTGAAGAATGGTGCAGCCCATTCGGCAACCACATTTACTATCGCTACAGATCTCAATATACACACATCCAACGTGTACCTTCCTACCTTCCTGGTGCACTCACCTTCATGGTGAATTAGCTCACTTTCGATTACCATCCGGTTTGCTTGTTGAGTACTCTACAAGTTCTTCACGATGATTATCCTGTTGCGCATAACAACAACATTGGATGAGGCTCAACCTAAAGAACATGCAGGACTTCGACAACAAAAAGCTTTCGACAGCGTTGAAACGACAGCTGTGCTGTCGGTGCTTGTCGATTAAGGAATGAAACCGTCCCATGTGAAAATGCTCGACGACTGTTGTCGAAGTTGCACAACGAGAATGCAGCTTTTCGATCAAACCCTTACCATTCCTAAAAAAAAAGAAGTTTGACAAGGCGATACGATCTCGTTGAAGCTGTTCACTATGTTGGCTCGGGTTCGGTAGCCGCATGCTTTATCCCAAAGCGGGATGATGTTCCTCAAACCTAGATAATAGACCTTTATTATAAAATAGAAAAAGAATAGAAAATTTCGTATTAATGGGGATACGAATAGAAAAGCGTATGTGAGAGAAAGAGTCTCTTCCTGAGAGTGAGCGAAGAGAGGTATAGTCGGCAGAAGAGCAGATGTGTGATGAGGTCCAACAATAGAGTGTCGTACAATAACTCCAACAATAAGTAGGAGAAGTAGAAAAAGAGTTCAAAGAAGAGTAATACGAAGAAGTGTTATCAGAAGAAGAGTATGGATAAAAGGCGAAAGCCCTTTTATATTCTATCAGAATGTTATGAATGATGTTATGATTATCACTATATTGAAGGGTGGTTTATTATTGGTGAATGGATGGGAAGTAGCAAGAATTGCTACATTTACTGCAAGCCTGCAATGGATAATGAGGTCATTAGATTAGGACAAAAGAGGCATACGTATCGATGGCAAATTTCTATCAAACCTTTGTTTTGCGGATGAAATCAACCTATTTTCGACGAGCACAGAGGAAGCAGAGATGATGTTAAACGAAGTTCGGAAGAAGATAGGACTGCGCATAAATAAGAAGAAGACCCAGTTCATGAAAAACCAATGGTGTGATAGAAATCGAATCAAGATTGATGGTTTGATATTGAAGAAAGCAAATCTTACAAATACCTTCGGCGATCTATGAATATGGAGAACGATATGGAAGAAGAATTAAGCATAAAAAGGAAAGCCGCATGGGCTGTATTTGGACCTCTAAAAGAGGTCACCGATCAATTAACAGACCCAAAAATACGTGCTCAACTTTTCGACTCTATAGTTTTCCCAAGGCTTCGCTACACATCGAAGACCTGAGTTGATACTTTAACCACGTCGAGAATTTTATGAGCTACTCACAGGGCGCTTGAAAGAAGTCTTCTTAAATATAATCGGCAAACACAATAATTAAGCCGGACTCCGCAGTATTGACATCAGAAAATTATCTCGTCTCCAAGATCCAGAGGAATACGTTTCAAAAGCGAAACATATATGGGTTGGTCATTTGATGAGAAGGGAAGAAGACAGGACGAAAAGAACTGTAGAATGGTACCCAAGAAATTACAAACGTTTTCCTGGGCGTCTACCTGCAAGATGGGCCGATGTGTTCAAGGCAAGCGTTGGAAAGCTGTACTCGCAGTTTGAATTGATTTTAGAATTACGGAATGAGCCAGTGTTGCCATGTACGCGGAAGACCATCACCATGGACGACAATCGCGCGAGAACGAAACGAATGGAGATTTGCTGGGGCCCGCACTACGCGTGACGACTGGCCATCCAAATAACTAAGTGGGTAATCATAACTGTATCATTATTTGCAATGATATTATAATATATGATTATATATTATTACCACTATTATTGTCATTATACTATTATATATTATTATGATATTTGCAGTGCAAAATTTTTTAATGACAAATTTAATGTCTCTCTTTCATGTGCTTATTCAGAACTCCATCGCATTGCCCAAGCGGTCTCATGGACTGAGCGTCTGACTTCAGTCAGAATATTGTTGGTTCGGTCTCATCTGTGGGCTGTGTGATCAAGATCTTCTAATCATAAGTTTCTTGCCTCATTATTATGTTTTATTTGGTTTGTTTTATTTTATTACTATCATTATTTTGTTTTATTTTAGTAAATACTTTCATTTTCTATAAACTAAGATAGGTTGTTACGAGTTTTGAATTGTGTTAAATTAATATTACTATAGAAATGGAAAATATTCAATAAAATATAATCCCAACAATAATAACTTCTTAAGCACTCATTCAATTCACTTTCCATCATTGCATTTCTTCAGGTTGAACGGCGTTGCATTCGTCTTAAATTCGTCCCTAGTGAAGTAGAACACCACCTGCACAGAAGCTTCATTTATAAATTGTTAATAAAAACCTATTCGTGGAAAAACATCTATGAACGATTGCCACGGATTAAGAAAATTTTACTTTATAGATGAAATTGATTCTAGACTTTTACTTTTCACCATTCAAGCACATTCAGACTCGCTTTGGTGATTGGATTGAATTTCATACGAGATAAGCTGAAAATTGCATAAATATTATAAAAAAATTATTGAACTCAAAGCTTGATCTTCAATTCAATAACTTCGTAAATTTCTAAGATATCAAAATTACATCTAACTCAGATGAATAGACTCGTTTTTTCCTTGTTAACACCTTATGAAACACTGCGTCGCATTTCATTCCACTATAGACTATCCACTTCACATCTCCCCACTCATAATCAGAACCCATCCCTCTTTTCTGTTACATGACAAATTCTCCTCGAAGGGAAGGGCCGAGTCGCAGTAGTGCAACGAATGGCCCAAGAAAAACTTGTGAACCCGCCCTACTCCAAAGGCACGTCAACCCCAACGAGATACAAACCGTCCCCTGTATGGGGTTAACTGGACCAGAAAGCAGAAATATCACTCCGCACGAACTAATCTGACTGTTTCATCGTTGCACACGTGAAGCATACGCGACGTATTTAACGCGAGTCTTTCACCGAGCGTAAATAAGGAGAAAAAAATTGAGTATGAATCTAAAACACACTATACGTTTTGACATCGATAGATCATGACACATGTAACACAATGACATTCGCTAGAATTCATGTAATTTTTTTCGCCATTTAGTTTTCCAATAAAAAGCCGTTCAATAAATCATTTCATTTCATTCCGATGTTCACGTGATTTCGATATGTTTTCTATTAGTTGCTTACTGCGCTACTAATCATGTTAAGCTCTTTAAATTCCATTAATTTTGTTTCTAGAACCCTAAAAATGCTGTGTTAAGCGCAAAACTTGCAACTTCAGGCGGAGTTCAAACCCGCGTCTATAAATTTCCACTATTTTGTGCTAGCCCATGGCTCTACCATAGAACCCACAATACGACCTCCAAATGCTCTACTTATTAATAGTGTGACTTAGTCATAGATTTATTATAATTTGATTGACTCAGCATCGTAGAGCCTTCAATCTGAAATCCTAAGCTGAAAAACTACTTAACGCCAAAAATGAATGAATTTACAATCCATGGCATAACAACATTTTTTATGATTGATATTAACTGCTTTTACGATCAACGAAGCTATTTGGACGAGCGAGTAACGAGTAGCTTCTTCTTTATAGCGATGGTTAAACAATGCACCCATCGCATCTCATACACCATCCGGAGTGTATTAGGATTATTCCCACTCAGATGTTGTAATTTAGTAATTTTCAATTGGTGATTATTTTATGAAACTATAAACGCACAAACAATGTGCATTATTGACGAAGAATTCTCTGCAAAAGTTACGTTCCTGAGAAGTTATGTTCACTTTTAAGCAATCCTGAATCTTTTCAATGGAAAAATCACCACACTTATAACAAATACATTTATTAATCTGAGCCCCATAAGATTTTTCTGGTAAGAAATTCATTTTTTGGTCCTCTCAATCTATTAGGTTAAACCTGAAAAATTTCAAGATTTCTCATATTTTTTACTAGCAAAGAGAAGTCCACCTAAAATGCTACAAAGCATGGAGTATTTGCTTATAATTAGTGATGGAAATTTCATTATTGACTAGAGAGACGACATACAGCTATAAAGAAGTATGCGATTAAATAATTTTGATGCTTATTTGATTTCAAAAAAATCCTTTTATATGTTTGTTGTTCAAGCTTGTCACTCCTACATTTACGTCCTGTTACCTAAAATGCGATGGTTCAAAACAGTACTACTGACGACGACACAATTGCAATACAGTTCTTTATCATTCTATTCCATTTGACCGTTCTAGAACCATCAACGTAACGTGCTTAAGCTTATCATGTTTAGAATTTTTGGAAATACAATACATAAATTACTACTACTGACAAAAGTATTATCTCACTTCCTCTATGATGTAGCAGGCTATCACAATGTTCAATTTCTAAGAAACGCACCAGCGTATTTGACTTTAATATCATATCGTAGAGGTGACTGGAGTTCATTCTAATCTACGCATTGATTTAAACTATGTGTTAATCACAGTGCTGCTCATCACCTCATATTTCTTCTAATAGCTATTCTTTACGAATAAAAGGTAAACATGGTAAGAAGCACGAAGTTGACACAGCCTTCAACTATATATTCATTCAGCAACATATTCTACAGTTTTCTACACGTCATCAAGACTTCATATAATAACCTCATTTTCAATTTTTTTTCAATTTTTCCTAGCAGGACAGTGTTGCTGCACAAAAAGGGAGACGCTCACGACATTGGTAATTATCGCCCAATCTGCCTATTGTCAGTCGTCTATAAACCCTTTACACGAGTCATCCTTAACAGGATTGGTAGAAGACTAGACGAAGAACAACCTCGTGAGCAAACAGTGTTCCGAAAACGGATTTGCACGATGGACCATATTCATACAATCACAAGACTCATAGAAATATCACGAGTATATAAGAAAACAATCTGCCTCACGTTCATTAATCTAAAGAAAGCTTTTGATTCTGTTGAGACAGAAGCCGTCATGGAGGCGTTGACAAATCAAGCGCTTCCAACTCCGTATATCAAGATTCTTCGTGAGCTATATAAAAATTTCACTACCAAAATTACCTCGTTCCATAAAGACATCATCATTAAGGTAAAAAATGGGGTTCGACAAGGCGATACTATCTCGCCAAAGTTGTTCACAGCCACTCTTGAGAATATCATGCGAAAATTGGAATGGGACGATATGGGAGTGAAAAGTGACGGATGATATGAAAGATCAACATGATGAATGACATAGCACCAGAACTTAGTAGAAGGAAACGAGCGGCTTGAAGGAACATATAAGAGCGTCGAGGTCGTAGTGAAGAGAGCAAGGAAGACAGAGCTACGAGCACATCTTTTTGATACGACGGTTCTTCCTGCCTTAACGTATGCTTCAAAAACTTGGACATTACAAAAGCAGGATGGACGTTCATTGAGCACAATACAGCGCTCAATCGAAAGGGTAATGCTTGGCGTTTCAGCATCACTCAAGTGAAAGAGGGAATACGAAGTTCCGATCTACGTCAACGATCAAAAATCAGAGACGAAGCCGTGCACGCCAAGCTTTTGAAGATAAGGTGGGCCGGACACGTGATGCGGATGGATGATGACCGGTGGACACAATTGTGATTGAATCTCACTGGACAGCACTGCAGGAAGATCACCAGCCCGATGGTCTGACCTCTTCACCAAGGCCCTAGAAAGGGATTATGAAGCTCAAGGAATCTCTAGAGCGAAAAGGACTCACTTGACTACCCTCGCGCGCGATAGTGAAAAATGGAAGCTTTACTGGTGCCCGCTCGACTTAATCGATGATCAACGGAAATCCAGGTGCTTCAGGTAACCTTATTTTCAACGGATACCGAGTATTTCTTCGTTCATTGAACTTGTTCCTGCTCTAAATCTTTAATAGATTACGAGGTGACTTAGTGCCTTTAATACTGTTGATGAAGTGGAGACCTGAGATCGAGTAAAATGTTCTAGCATTGTATGTACCGTGTAAGAAACAACTTCCATCAATGTCCAGGTGAATCGAATGTCTTAAAGAACAGAGCCCTTTTGTGGATACAGATAAAGCAGATTTGCTGGTATAGTAGTTTTATCTACCTTACGGTGCTGACCTTCATACCAAACAAGCTTTAAACGAGAAATCTGGTTATAAAGTTCAGCACGTGCTGACATATCATGCGTTTTATAATCCATACTGTGAAGCAAATTCCATTGAAATTTTTTAATTTTTACCTCAGAACTCTTGTATTTTACGACAATTTTTTTTACAGAGAGAAAAAAAAGTGGAGAAGATTCAGATAGTGGGCCATGTTGTTTCGCCACGAAATAAATATTACAAGAATATGCCACTGATCTTTAACCAAATATTAAAATCAAATGATTGCATAGTAACCCTTGACTGCTGGAAAATCTTCAGAATACAAATAAGTTACATTTTTATGCAGAATAGAAGTTACATAGCGCTAGAATATGAAACGTTCTTCAAAAATCCTTTGATATGTAGAAGTATTTCATGCATCAGTAGATAAATGCGCATGAATATACGAGCTATATTTTCATGTTCATTCAACCATCATCCAACAATAAACTAACAGTACAATATCCATAAAGATATTAAGGCATTGTCCTTGACAAAATAATCTCATCAGCTATTAATATCTCATGTTTTCGACTTAGCCACAATGTCGAAGCTTCATCATGACGTCGACCCACGTCTCACACATTTTCGACCTGGTATGCAACCAAATGCACTCCACGATGTCCTTCCTTATTCTACTACCACTCGATGTTTTTTCAGCTGTTGTGAAAATCCAGGAGCATATCTAAGACTTTGTTCCAGCTTTCATTGCAAAAATTAATAGAAGAACAGTTATTCTGTATGTTCAGGTATATGAAGCCATTAGACTTTATTGTTAACCGTGACTCATCTGAACATTAAATATATTTCAATTTTCATATGAAAAAAGCAAAAAGAAATTGGTGGAACCACTGAAAATAATAAATGACCACTAGCAAGTGCAAGTGCTAAAATTAGAACATGAAAAAAAAACATGTTACAAGCGTAATATTGATGTTAACAGATTAGAATGTAATAAAACATGATATGGCTAAGTTCTAGAAATCGTGTCTTTCAGACTTTTGACGCAAATCTCATCACTCAATCGCTGGCTGGTTCGGTACAATTAGAAGCTTTAATTTACAAACAAGCAGGATTACATTTATGATTACTATTTTTAACTTATTTATTGAATAGATTAAATAGTGAAGATGTTGAATGGAACATTTACATAACAAAATAGATTTAGCTGACGATAGAAAGCAGAATCGTTATGAAAAAATGAGTGAACAGAACTCTGACATGAAACGAATCAGATCATTAACTCATTGAAGACCCTAATGACATACTGAAGTTTCTAGCTAAGTTATACAGAGATATTGATCTATGAAATCTTTTTTGTTCATAAATAAATCTGATCATGAGGTTTTTTTTTCAATGAAGGAAAGCCTCAGTAGTACTCCAATCGTAAAAAAAATTGTAATACTTTGAATTATCTTTGAAGCATTGAAACAGCTTAAAAATGCAGTAAATAGCCAAATCAAAGGCTAGTGAGCGAAATGCTGTAAAACATGAACACATTTTTACCTAAACGTAAATAACTAATGGCTTAAATGCTTATTGCTGGACGTCTACAAACTTTTAACTTCAAATGCTCTCAATAGATGTTTTATTCGCTTTTTATCAACTATGATAGGATGTTATTCCAAATATACTGAGTCAATCTCAACATGAAACCTCAGCGTGGACTCAAGTCCGCTTCTGCAGAAGTTCGATCTGCTGTGCTACCAAATGCACTGTCGACGCCCTCATTTGATAACCATTCTAATGCTCAACCTATTATTGTGATAACGCTTTAATGTTCTCGAGTAAAACCTGAGGTTCTATATTTTGCGATTAACTCTCGTCAGAACTAATGTAGGAGAAATTTGTAGCATACCGAAATTGAGTTCAGGACTGCATACAAACGTGGTACACATCAAAAATAATAGAATAATAAAAACAATACATAATAATAATAATGGAATAATATAATAATCAATAATACACGAGCAGAACGATTATACGTGATGATCATCTGCTGCTTAAAATCAGTTAACGTCAAGTTCTGCAGCATAGCGTTCGGTATTGGAATTGACTCGTGTCGGAATGAGGGGCAACAACCATACTGTTTCAATTGATTATTTTGTCTTATGATAATAAATGCAGACAGTAACTATAAAGATTCATGAATTTCTATTCGTATATGAACGAAAAAACAGATCCACTTCTAAATGCTGTGGTGAAGGAACGTTGAAGGATAAAATTAGTACACATTTTTGCTACACTGCTACTAAAATATCTGCGTTTTTTGCTATGTGACTACAGATGTTTTTCTATTCAGGAACAAATCATGCATGAAAATCATCGGATCAAACAAAATATTTATAAAATTTATCATCCTGTACAGGCCTATATTTCAAAGAATTGAACTTCTTTGTTGAAATTTCTTCTTAAATAACTGCATTGGTTGGCCTACCAATTCACAGCTTACTGTATTTTTATGATCATCGGAGACTACTCTGAAGGAAATTCTTGAAAAGATGAAATTTAGCGCTGACTTTTTGGACTTCCGTGGAATTTTTGAGAAAAACTCTCTAGAAGAATCCTAGGGAAGTCTAGTGATCATTATTGATCGTCCAATGTGTACCACTTTGACTTAAGGAACTCGAACTTATCACTATAATTTTTTCCCGGGACTTTTGCTAAAGAGTTTGGCATAGAGCCGGTATTACATCTGTCGTACGTTTGATACCCAGTGGACTCAAATCACTTAAGGCTTTTGTTCAACGGCAATCACTCATATGCCTCATCTTTGGGCTCTACTAATCCTTACTAGCCTGACACATACGGCTGTATTTGTGGTTTTCGATCGTTTACGTAGATTGAAACAATGAATTACTTTTCGCATTCGACTGATGAGGTTAACGTCAAGCGCACCCGATTTGATTGCTCATTGAATTGAACTTTACGTTTCTTGAAGACTTTTACGTCAAGGTTCCGTTTTATTTTTAGTATTAAAACTTCTAAGCAAAACAAAAGAGTAAAAATCAATATGAATTTTAAAATTCGAAGCATTTTTCAATATTTTACACTAGTTCATCATCGTCTACGATATGGATACGCTAAAGAACAACCCGATTATCGCAGTTGATGGATGTACGTAATATTTTCCAGGAAATAATTGAATGCCTCAGTCGATGTCAAAGCGTTCAAAAATCCGACAAATAATAGAAGCTTCGAAATGTCGTCTAAAAGCTTCAGATGTAAACTGAGAACGATTTCTATTAGGCTTTTCAACAGCTAATGATAACGAAATAGAAGTGCATTTCTGCGGCACTTTTTTCCCGTAGTACTTGCAAAATTTATGTAGAAATGCATGCATTGTTGTTAAATAGAATATCGATTGAGGTATAAAGAAAAAAAATGACTCATAATTATAAGAGAGGTAGAGACGCGAGGTTTATCGGAAACAATATTTCTTATTATAACAGTATTATTTGGTGTATCAAACTGGAAAAATGTATTTCTACTTGAAAATCTTCACTGAACAGATCTTTCTAATTTTTTAGTAATCACTTATAGAAATATTATGAAACTTTCCTATTGAAATTCATCAGTTGATAACCAACCATGATTACGGTAGTTTATAATATTGATGACAATGTTTATATTATTTTGTGATCTAGAAATCCATAACATACGGGAATGTAGCTGTCTTTTAGAATGATAACGTTCACATTATCCTCAAATTCATTCTGTCCTCCTCATTTACTTATTGTCAATTCTCGTTGTGAATTCCTTTTTCATCCAACAAAAACTCACCTCATTACATATATTTCTTCGAAAATAATGTATTGAAATTCTTTGAAATGCAAGTCATATATTTAGCCTAAATTAAATAATTATAAATAAGTGTTAGAGGAATATCGGTTATAATCAAAAAGCTAACTCTATTAGGAAACTCGTTAAATCCTTAGAAATCACCTCAGAACTTCTGCAGTGTTGCAGAATTAGTTATATTTTCCAATTTCTCCTTACCTCATTTTCTCAATCAATAATAAATTAGCACGAATTAAAAACAAAACAGCTACAATATTCCAATAAAGTATGAAACAAGTCCACTTTTACAAATGCAATGAAATTCTTTTTTTTAACTCAAAAATACATCTTTTCTCTTGACAGCTTCATTCATTCAACGCTGAAAACTAGAAGGGAGGTAAAATTGAGCAAAAATTTCAGCTTCTAAAAAAATCAGGAAAAATTTGTTATGAATCAAAATGTGATATATGCACTCTTCTTTTTGTTACGCTTATAGTTTATTAATACAAGTATATATTAAATATAAATGCTTTATTTATTAGAGAAATCATACGAAAAAATATTGAGAAAGTAACGAGATCGACACTGAATCGCAATTAACAACTTTGAACATAAGAATACATATTGTTTGGAATAATGAATCAATTCATTCACAACTATAACAATCCTGACTGACTACGGAGAAAATCTCATCATAAAGGTCTAATCCTCAAAATCACCTCACTGCATCATCTGCTTTGTTCATTCAGATGAGAAAAAAATTAAAAATTCACCGTATTTCCAGCTTTACTTGGTTTTCATGACAAATTTCTCAAGATTTCGTTGAGAATACTGAAAATATCCTATTAAACAAAAAGGAATGCACGAGAAATCAAAAAACCCAAGTAAGCTTTAGTGAGGGCATATAAGTCAATTTTCGAAAACGAATGGAATATTTAAAAATGTTAAGCATTAAGGATAATCCAATCGAAATTCTTACTCATTTTTTGTCGAGTACAGGCTTTTATTCAACATTCACCGAACGAATTCATTTATGCACCTTAATTTCATGGCTATTTCAGCTTCTTTCGCATTTTTCGATCGATAATTTCGTCTTTCTGATGCATTAATATCTCTATGTACCTCTTTGACCGAACTATTAAACAATAAGCAATGATTTTTTCAATAGTCATATTGAATAACGGGATTTGTACAAATATCTTGGATGTGTTTGTTTGTTTTCAAAACAAAAATCGTTATCAAGAATTAGAATGTGGAATGCCTTCTTATACGGCTATGTAAGAAAAATAATGCGATATACAAAGTGGTAAATAATATTAGCACGAAGGTCAGATTGTGAAGGAGAGTATCGTGAACGGTCATTCAGAATGAAACAACAATGATTCATTTATGACGGAGATCAGTTCTGAAAAGTAGCTTTTGAACGAAGCCTGCAAATGGAAATATTTGTTTTTTTCTAATAAAAACATATATATTTGTGTATTTTATTTATTTATCCTTATCGATATAAGAAATCTCTTTGCAAACAAGTAAAACAAAATAAATACCTTTTGGTATGAGTCATGAATTGAAGCAAAAGGGAAGTTTTAAACAGTAAACAGAGAAAAAATGATTGAAAATCTGATTTGGAAATTTTTTCACGTTTCAATGTTCCTATAAATACTGTGGAAGCTAGCTTGACACGAAGCTGAATCTCTGAGTTTTGGCGGATTTTACTTTTCTGAGGAGAAGACATGGGGCCGTTCTTTTCTACAGGATATTATTATCTAGCATTTTGTGAAGAACAAAGATTTATATTTCTCGATGAGGAAAAATAAAACAATAATAGGGAAAGCAAAGTGTTGAGATAAAGAAAAAATATTCGAGAATAGTGAGTCAAATGTAAAGACAAAGTTGATCTTTTCACTCTTCAGATTTGAGTTAACCCTTTGACAAGTCAATCAAATGTTGCATGCAGTATGAAAAGCAATTGAACAGCTAGAAAACCTCTTTCTCCCTGTTAACTACTGAAAACCTGCCATCGATTTAGAAAAAAAGTACTTTTTCATCTAATTCAACACCAGAAACAGAGTAGAGAAGAGATAGAACAATGACTACTTTGAGTTTGAAATATTCGACAATGACGAACTTCACTATTATAAACTTCCTCATCGACTTTGTGACTGGCACTCTTTCGTAGGCGTGAAGTTACAATGTTATGAAATCTTCTCATTTTATTGAAAAATGCCAAGCCAATCAAGTAATGATTGTTAAAGTATTTTGACTACATTACACTTTTAGTGCAATGTCTGCTGTTTTATTAGATAGAAAAAAATTATAGCAAGCACAGTTCAAAGATATCTATTACGGAACACCTTAGAATTGCAGAATTCTTTTTAAGATCCCATGAGAATCGCTTTATTTGTCGTAAAGAAATCCTCTTGTCGTTTAATCATCGGGGAATAAGTAACATTCCGAACAGTTTGATAAGCCTTAAGCCTATGAATCCCAAAAAAAAACCTAAAATTAAAACTTACAGCATATGTATCGTCCTGTAAAATGCCCATCGAACATACTCAAAGACATTTTCGATAGCCACTTATAGTTGATTAGGTATACCAAGCTTTTATTAATTGCTTTTTGCGCGTCATTTTAGTTGAAGATGTCGATAGTACGGACGACCTTACAGTAACGACAACTTTAATGGTATTTAAAACAAAATTTCTTAGATAGAAATACAGTTGTGATGAGATGAAATGGCGTAAAACTTTGATCAGCTAAATTGACAAGTTCTATCGTAAAATATGAAGAGTACAAGTGTTGAAGTACTGATTTTCTGTTTTTTTGTCTTTATTAATATATCTACTGAAGGTGTTTATGGGATTAGACAACTTTTGCTGCTTGTGGTATTGGTTAAGAAGTTCGGTGGCGAAATCTCACATTTGTATAATTGTATGTCTAAAGTGACGCTTTTTTTCCTACATTGTATGATTTCAAGCTCTCAATTTTCTTTCTTCCATGTTGACACTATTTTTCAACTGGTCTTTTTACATATTTGTCATTCGTTGTCACTCACTAATCTTTTTACATCGATTCACTTCACTCGTTTAATAGTCTCTATCTCGCGTTAGCTAATGTTTAGCAAATGCTTGTGCTTCAAATGCTAGTAATATTTCAATTTTCACATGTTGTTTACACACCAATGTCACTTTATGTGGTAATTTTTGGTAACTATTCGCACTTTAGCAAGCGTGAACGAGTAGAAAACTTTAAGGTGGTATAGATTTGAAGCGCTTTAATTCATATCTTTATTCTTTGTTTTCCTCTAGTGTTTGATTTTGATTTTTTTCCTCCGTCTCAAATCGACGCTCATTAAGTCGGTGCCCAGTAAATCTCGTATCTATCCACTCGCTTTAGTCATTGCATATTCTTTGCTCTCTAAACTCATCAACCATCATTCAGTTCTTATTCCTTCTGTTTTTTGCTTTCATGAATAATATATACGTTGTTCTTCGACTTTTCAATTATCAAACAAATATTCTACTATTTAAAAACATATTATAAATTTACGTTGTACTTCAGGATCACGTGTTTCATCATTACAATATGATTTCAGAAACTCATTAGATATCACTTTTATTATTGATTGAGCGAGAGGGGTGGTGATCAAATGAATGTGCCGCCGTATATTATTACACAACTAGGTAAATATTTGATTTTCTGCATAATTCCGTTTTACTTTCATCGCGCCTTTCTTTTTTCTATAAGCACATTTTCTCTCTATCTCCACCATCTAAATTTTGATACCTATTTGCGTTTTTCACATTACTTTCGATCGAAGCGAGTTGTGTCCACTTGCGCAGTTTTTAGTACTTTCGAAAGTGAGCTATTTCGTTCAAAACGATTTTCTCCGCGTCTTCCTATTATTGTATTAGTTTTTCTCCATCTGATTCTAAAGTGATGTTACCAAAATTGATAAATTTACGACGTACAACATATTATCGTAAACCTCATAGTCTCATATGAATTCATAAACAAGTGCTTGATCTGCATTTTTTAAACTTAGCCTTATAAAACAACGTTTTGTGTTGTTACCAATTTTATCATTATTTCACAATACTGTTTAGTTGTTATATTACTAACATTCCATATATTCTACCAATTTTTAGCGTTTGGTGATAAAGATGTTTAAATAGGATTTATATTATTAATGAAGAACACTACCTCAACAGACGCATCCAAATTTTTCCTTAAACTTCACTTTCCACTAAATTCATAATCATATGAAGAAATGAGCACTATCCTACTAATGAACATGTTCTTTTTTTAGAAAAAGCTAATGACGTTATTAGAAAACAATCAGAAGAACTGGATCGATTTCGTTCTAGTGGTTTGCAGATGGAAAATCTTGCATTACGCACACAACTCATGGAAATAGCAGAGCAATATCGGTGAGAAATATGTCCTTTATCTATGTATTTCAGCTTGGATTTCTGAAACTTTCCCCAAGTATCTGTTATTCAGACCATTAGACCTTTTTAGGCTCTATAATTTGTTTCTTCGTTTTGTGAATCCACCTAGTATATCTATTATCTGTGTTACCGAACATCAATTTATTATTTGGTTTTGTTTTGAACATGTTTCACTGCTTGTAAATTATTATGATGAATGCGTGATGGTTAACAGTGAGGACCAAATGTGGAGTTGGTTATTAGGCATTTCTTGTTCTAATCTATGTCAAAGCCTCATATATTTGTAATAACTGCATATTATATTAATTCGACTGTTTATTTTATATCAGGAACAATCGGGACATATTCTTTGATCAGGAAGCTGTGATATCTGAGCTGAATCATGAGCTTAAAAGTTTGGCACGTGATAAAGAAATTCTGCAGGAACGTTATATTGAACTAGAACGAAAATATAAAAAAGCTAAGGCAGCAAATAAGGAATTTGAGAAGCTTGTAGATATGGTATGTATTAGTGCTCTGAATAAATCTTCCGTGGTTTCTCTTGATTTCAAGGTTGAATCATGCTCTTCAAAAGCAACAGAATCTCTTTCGTTAGTCGATCGATCACGAAAAAAGCACATTTCCTTGTCGGAGAATATCGACGGAATTTTTGACGAATCTTTGCAGGTACCTTTACCCTCATCATATTTATTTTATTTTATTTTTTGATGTATTTGATTTACACTTCATATATTTCTCATATACATATACAATATGTAATTTTTTACACTTTTACACTACTTTTGTCCTGAATTTTTTACATCAAAGCGGAGCTTTTATTTTTGGATATACATGCCCCTTGAGAGTTTTAAAGCATTTCACGCCTATGCATGATTTAATTCATATTCAAATTTGTAAGGCGTTTATTCTATGAAGTACTGTGCTGATTTTCTAATGTTTTACAACAACTGTGCATTCAGTTTTCTGAATTTACGTAGTAGTTTTATATACGCGTTATCTTCGCTTAACGTTAATCATAATTACACGCATTTCTGTTTACAATGTGTCATAATTGGATCGTTATTTTTATTATGACTAGGGTTATTTTTGTTATACCTCCGGCTATATTTTTGCCTTTGACTTGATTCCTCTTTATAAACTTTGTATGTTAGTCTTAGTAAATAAAGGAAGAATGTTTTTTTTTGAAACAAATTTGAAATTTGTAAATTTTTGTAGTGTAAACTGCATTTGTATGAACCACTGAGGTAGTTGCATTCGACATCGTGGTTCTTTCTTTTGCCCGAAAAAATCCCGATTTTTTCTCTACTTTTTTTTTACAAAAAAATATTTAGCAGTAGATTTAACAGCGACATCTACTTCTCGTATTTTGTGTCTAAATGTTTTAGTCATCGTTTTCAATCTTCCATGTCCACCGTAATATTGGTCTACTAAGTTTAATGAAAGCCTTTTATGAAGTTACATTTCATTCAGTTTTTGAATCCTTGTTTATTTGTCGCTACTGCGAAGTTTTTATTTGCGGAACAAACAGTTTATTTCCTGAATATCAAAATACACTCTCTAATAGAGTCCAACTTTTTCTTTTCGAGTAATAAGAACTGCTAAATCTACCAAAATCTTTTCTCGCAAAGCGCAACTTTTAGCATGCGTAAATTCAGCTTCATTTCAAATAATTGTATATGTGCACATTTATAATACAATTTCATAACATTATTGAATATTTCTATCTATTAAAAATCATAGAAAGCTACTGTAAAGCTTTCGTTGCTGTTCTTTGTGTCAATGCAGTTAATCCAAATGCATGATAGATGTGGTTGGAGAGATCGCAAATTGAAATCGATGATCTTAGAGCTCAATTGGAAAGAGAAGTAAACACGTCCAAATCCTTACATGATGATCTTGACAAAAGTCGGAAATTGGTGAGTTGATTTTGATATTCAAAAGTTGTACTTGTACAACCTTTATTTCTTCTGTAATATGTGAAAACTCTCCAATTGATTAAGTAAGTGTGTAATTTCCTTATCCTTTTTTCCTAGCAATATTTCCACTTTACTCTGACTTTACGAAACGCATAAAGTTTGCAACACTATTCGGATATGTTGATGATTTGTCTGCTCTTTGCTTATGATTGTAATGATTTCTCAATTTTATAATTGTTTTTTTTTCTTCTAAAACAAATAATATATTGCTATTCCATTACTGTTCAACTTTTGAATTACCTATATCTCATGAACATTGGAGACTAATGTTTACCTTAATTTTCTAACTTAATGTTTGACAAGTGGAAATTTGATTTTTGAGGTACTCGAGAGGGACGAAGAGATTAATGAATTGAATTGTAAACTACGAAGTGCGGAATTGCTACGTAAGCAGGTGATAACGCATTATTATATTGGAAAATCGCTGACATAAATTATCATTTTTCTTGATGTTGGAGCAAATTTGAGTTCATTTCTCTGGGTACGGGGCAAATCATGTTATTGAGCATTTTACTCAAACATTACCGTGTTCTGAAGGTGCAAGCGGTACAACTGGCGCAGCGCAATGGCGGACTGGTGGAGGTACCATGGTGACATGCCAGCTCGAATCCAGTTCGCGGCCGCCTAATAAGCTCGTTATCCCTTCGGGGTCGGTGGGTTGGTATCATAAGAATCTGTCGACTCAAGTCACTACTCTATGGACCAGACTGGTATCCAACCACCTCCACGATATCACCTTGAACACTAGTGCGTAAGCGCATCTCGCCACAAGGCATCAACGCCAGAGCTTATCGTATCTTATTACCGTGTCTCTATGGAATTGTCACAGGTATCAACCACGTGATTAATAAGCTCTTCTGAAAATTCTTCGCGTGGGGTTGGCAACATAGGAAAAAGTAAGTGGGCAAGAGACGTGCTATGAAATCATAGTAAAGGAAAACAGTATTTTTCAAATGTTGTCTAGAAGAAATTATCTTACAAATATTTTAACCATACTTTCATCTGGTTCACAAGATAAGCAGACACTTCAATATTGCTATTTGAATGAGCAATACGAGCACAATTGGACTTCACTTCTTAGTGATCATAATTAGCTTTAATATTTTTTAATGCTCAGAACTATTTGTCTAAAAATCGTAGTGTTACGAAATTAAATTATGCAAAATAGGGATTGCCTTCTACACACAGTTGTCAATGTGATGTCTTGAGTGGACAGTGATGCAAGTATGAGACACCAAATGAAGAACAAAGCACTTTATTTTTCATTGTAATTGGTAATGTTGGGTCGCCGTATATTTCTTTCGCATTGTGACACTTTTTTACATTTGAGATGATTTATTTAAAAAATTAAATTATATTTAACGGTCAACAAAGTTGGTGAGTTATTTTGAGCTGGTTGTATTTTTCGATAATTATCTATCGCAGATGCTGTTTCGGAGATTAATATTAGGGCTATACAGTGGATGTAGTGCCGTGGTTTAACTCAGGCGCTTTGAAATGTGAAAGGCTTAGTGATGTGAGTGTAACTCTGGAGATGCACAACACTAAGTCGTTCCGGACATTTCTTTAAGGCTGCTTTGGCTAACTTCTGATGTTTTATGTAGGCATCGGCAATGATTGTCTACTTGTTGTCGAGCAATTGCCAAACGGCATGTCCTACCATACCTAGTAAACCGAAATAACTTTCCATAGCAGATCCAGAATTCATATGAAGTAATGATGTATTTGAGAAAATTTTGCCTGCGCCGTCTTCCGCATGTGGTTTAGGTATTTATTGAGACATCACTTAGCGGTAGCCAATTTTGTTAAAACGGTGAGCACTTTGCAGGTGTTCGCCGCAGATTCCCGTACTAACATGCGCACTTGAGGCTTTGGCGTGGAGTATTTTTTTCGACAATTTTCCTTATACTGATCTCCAGTTCAGGTTCATAAAGTATAATCGGAAGTAATTGGCGCTGATTTATTTTGATTCTCACTTAATCAATCCGTAACCCCCGTACCCTTTTATACCTTGTGAATGAAGCTTCTACAGCACTTTCAACAGCTTTTTTTTTAGTATTAACACGATTTTAAATCAGAAGAAAACTGAATAAAGCAATAGTGTAAAGGAATTATAGGACAACCTAATATATCGAAGGTATCAGTTGTTGTAATAACGGGGGCGCAGTGGCTCAGTGGTGGAGGTGCCGCAGTGACACGCCGGCCGATTCAGTTCGTGGACGCCCCCCAGGCCTACCAAGCCCGCCATCCCTCCGGGGTCGGTGAATTCGTACCAGAGGAATCTGGGTAAGATAACTGGCACTGACTTGTTGAAGAGTGGTTAACTCAAGTCATGTATAGACCAGGCACGCATTCAACCACCTCCACGATATGACGTTGAACATGAATGCGGGGACGCATCCCACCACAAGGGATTAATACACGCCAACAATTATCAATTATCTTATCTTATCAGTTGTTGTATACTTATCTTGAATTCAAATCTTAAGCGTTTAAGAAAAGCAACTGAAACTTTATTTGTATTTTGTGCTATTTGATTCTTATATCTAGTGGATTGAACATTGGGCGTTTTTTTTTATTCATTTTTGTAAGAAGTCTTATTAGGAGGAAGGATTCGGCGATGGCGAATTAAAAGAAAGCTATGAACTTGACGTCGATAATAAGTTTTTAATCGTCTCTGTAACTAATATGACTTTGCTGTGGTTGTATGCGTAGCGTGGTAAATTTGTGCAGTACAACAAAAAGTATAATTACTCTTTTGTAATAAATACATTAGAGAAAATTGTAACTTATATGTCTTCGGAAATAAACTGAAAAGGCAGAAGTTCTTATTACGAGAAGGAAAATTTTCTTTATTAACGGGGATTATTATTCTGGTGTTGTCATAAGTGATGTTTCAATTGGACAGCGCTCGAAAACTCATTCTTAACTGAAGGCGTGTGATTAAATTTCTGTATAACAGTATCTGAACCCAAAGTTTTGAGGAGAAATGGTGTAAAGTTTTGAAAAATTTTATGCATTATTTCGGTTACTATTTGTTATAGAAACTTAATAAAATAGATCCCTAAAAATATCGAATATTTTCTATATTCAGATAATTAGGACAACTACCTAGTCATGAGCTAATTTACCTCTTCAAGAAGAAAGTTGCTTCTTAAATGAATGATCTCTTAATCAGTTATGTTGCAATACTATACAGGCTGATGAAGATTTATCGCGTACCTCAACAGATTTAGCTCTCGAAAGAGCTCGCTGTGATGAGTTGACACTCTCTTTACAAGAGAGTGAAGGATTACTGAGTCAGGTCTGCTTATTCTTATTATACATTTAATCATGTCATCCATCACATCAATCACCTCCGATTTCTAGACTCGATCTGATTGTCTGGAATATGCTTTAGAAAATCAACGACTGTTGGAAGAAATAAGAGATGTTAATCAGCTTATCGTGTCGTACAGAGCGAAATTGTATGCTATTTTTTCCATACTATATGATGCCTAAGTAGTCTTAAGAAAGAACGAGCATTAGTATAAAGCTTTCCTTCAGCTCATCATTTCTTTTCCATAACCTGTAATAGTGTTAATGCCTGGGTTTACAACTTTTTATTTATAAAATGTCGAGCAGTAAATTTGAATATCTTAGTTTTTTCGTTATGTCTAGTCAATAGTCAATATGAGCACATAATTTTTCAATGTGTCCAGATATCTGGAGAAGATTATAGGCAGTTAATCATTGTATTTATCATCTCGCAGAAGTTCATGATACCTTACACAGGGATGCACAAGGAGCTGATCTTATTGCCACGAAAAAATCCTTACGTGCTCTTCAACGGGAGAAATGTGTGCCTGTATCTAATGCTATTATGGGTACCAACGAACTTAAATAAATCCATAGCTCTTTGATTACTCGTATAAATATAGCTGTACTATTTATTCTCGATATGTTTTTTTCTCGACATACCTCGGTCTACAAAAGTTTTCATATTTTGAGAAAATTTTAGGTGAGAAATTCTGTGTAGTAATTTATTGTTTACGAAATTGATCTATTAATTATATGTCAAAATAAAAGCATTCCGCAAGATAAATACCATAATTAAGTTCATTGTTTTTATGACTTAGTGGTCGTCTTCTTTCTTGTATGGAACGTTCGAAAAAGTTTTCGAAGCGCTCCGGGCAATAAATTGTTTCTTGTGCGCTGTTTTTTCTCCAATTTTGTCAACTTTGTTGAGACAATGTTGAATTGCTCTTCAGACTGACTTCTGATTTGACGTAATCGATAGTCGACCATTGTTGCTTGAAAAATAAACTTTTACTAAAAATGAAATTTTCTCAAACTGTGTTGGTTCAAAATTTTTAAAAAAACACACCGAACATGGTTACGTTTGTGAGGAATCGCTCATTGTCTTCATTTGCTAGCTCGTAGTTACAACTTGTATTCAGTATTTTTTCAATGTGTCGTTGTAAAGAACTGGTTGAAGCCTTCTTGGTATTTGTTTCTCTTAGGAACAGAAAAAGACCTTTGAATCGGTCTCCTTAAATGTTTCTCTAACTGCAAGGTAATCACCGAGAAAATTTACTCACCGAAATGATAAGGGTTGTGACGTTGTTTTTCTGAACAGATATTTATGTAAGTAGGTTCGTCGCAAAAGCTCAACGACGGTTCAGATTTGAGTGTAACGTTAGCTAAAATATTCTAAAACTAATCTGTTTTCTTGATCAGTTAAATACTTCTGATTTATTTTTGTGTTATACAGGAAAATGACTACTAAAACAGCCTAAAAGCTTTCCTACAATGACACTGAGACAATGACTATCCATAACTTTCACTAAGCAAAAATAAAACTAAAACAACGGGAACATGTGTAAGCAAATAACAATTTTGTAACTGTTATAACTCTAATATACTTGAGAGTCTGACTCACCCTGTTCACTTATTCTATACTTTCTGCCTTCACGAGTGAAGTGGTTTTGTATTTCGAATAGTGATTTTTCGTCATAAGACCATAGGAACGCATCAGAATCAGTAGGATAATACATTCCAGTGAGTTGCAACGAATACACAACTTAACGAAATAGATTATATGTCACTAATTGTCAAACATTGACCTTAATCTAGATGGGAGGAGTCAACCTCAGTGGTTCAAGAATACCTCGAGGCTTGTACGCTAATGGCACGTGTCGATGAGGGTTAAGGTCATATCGTTCGGATGACCCTCTGGATTGTATGCCACTAAAAGTTTATATTTGAATGAAGAGAAATTTTCGATGCCTATCATATGTATTTGTGGTCTTTGAATATATTCAATATTTAATAATGGATATTTTACAGTACTTAGTTAAGGATTCCTATCACATCGTAAGTCCTAATTTATGAGTATTAATCGACCTCATGTTCATTTCATTAATAAACAAAGACTTCACACTGATAATATAGAAATCAGGACCATCAGTTTGAACTGGCTCCGATTATAAGCTGTGGTGGGTCGTTGCCCGATTTTAATTTCAATAGTGCATCCCTCAATCATGATATATACCAGAAAATTCTGTCCGTTTCCGGAATGAAATCAATTTATGTGAACCGATTTTGAATATTTTCACACCAATCCTATCTTCTGAATATGGTTTGAGATGGTTTATTGAGTTGAATGAAGCCTATTTGTGATCTCGGATGTCTGAAAAAGATTCTGCGTTTAAATGGTTTCAACATTTTTGACGATCAAAAATGGTCGCTCAGAAAGTGCCTTATTTGGAAGGCTCTGCATTACTCTGTAACATTTCTTCCTTGTTGAAACTTGTTTAAAATACGGTGACGTAGATGGACTTCAACAGTAGCTATGCGTAAACAATTGTTTCCCCTTTTATGACTAACGTAAATTTATTTTAGTTAATTTGCTATGGATAAAAATAAAGAGCCAAACATGCATGAAATAAACATGTGTATACGTGTCGAAAATTGCTGTGATGGAAATAGGCAGGACCTTCCGGTAGATGTATATATTTCAAATAAGTTGTTACGCAATTCTCTTTTCTTTTGCTTTCAAACAATTCTATCAACCCAAAGAGGAGAAGAAACAGCTGTGATTGGGAAGAGATGTGTACGACAGATCATTTGTTTTCGTTTAGTTGACAGGAGGTAATTCATCAATATCGAGATTAATCAGAATCAGTTGTGCGATCTTTGCGATAGCTTCCCTGCAATCATCTCAGACACATTTTCTATGCCATACATACTTTTTTCTTAAATTTTATCATATTTTTCAATTGGCCTGACTTCATGTGAAATTAATAAAAAGACTCAAATGTGGTTTTAATTTTATATTATTCATGTTTGATTAAACTTACCGAATAATATTTCTGTTATGAAAATTGGAAATGATATAGAAATGTTCCAATATAATCCACTCTTTTGTGTCCTCAAGAGCTCTTTTTTGTTTTCATCATCATTTATGAGGGATAATAAGATTGAGACGTTTGAAGTGATTTACGGCCAGTCACATTAACACATTTACGTCTACATCCATCCATTAACGTGGGTACACAGGTCGTATTTGTTTTTGCGTATGGTACCATACGAACTTCTTATGGGAGTGCATTTTATTGTGAAATAAAACAAATGACTGATCGTTGACTTATAAACCTCAGTGATAACTCATACAACAGATCAATCACATAAATATGGCTAATTTAAGTTATTTACCGCTGGTCACTTCTGCTACGAAGTCACAATAAACACAATACGATAACAGTAACAACTGAGTTGCCATTTATTAGTGTTCATTTGTACTTTACATACTTAGCTTGTTAATCCGTAAAAGTTGGAGAGGATTATTTCACGAGTCCACATATAGAATTTTCCTTTAATGTTTGAAAATAATTTCTCAGGAATTCAACCAAACGGCTTTTCAATAATACACGTTGTTTTTCCTCTTGTTTTCCTACATATACATGTTTTGTTTTGTTTTTTCTTTCGCACTATCATATAGAGCGAAAATTTGAGAAAAAAAAACACCTTAAGGTAAGAATAATAATTTTAACACACAATTAGTTCCTATGGAACGTCTATAACCGCGAATAAATCGGAAGTAATTGCCTATTGATGGGAGTAATATGAGGCATTAGAGTTATTCGAAAAATTTTGTGAGTTAAGTACAATAACGTAAAAATAATGAAGATGAGGGAAAACTTCATTTCTATTTATTCATCAGAGAAATATCAACTGAATTAGTGTGGTGCATCGTGTATATTTTGAGTTGTTTTCTCAATACACAGAGTTCCATTCCGAGCCATTTGCGATAGGTAATATTTGGTGTTGCTACCTCGTAATTATCTTCACGTAGTGCTAATATAACTGGTAAGCGTCTGCAAAGGTGTATCGCATATAAGATTAAATTTCTGGCTAGGTGCTGTTAGTTTTTGAATAAACTATATTGCACAAATCAGTTTTCTAAATTATGAGGATATTATGAGGAATTAGTCATTAGTGGATGGAAATGATCTGAGGATTAAATAACGACGTATTAAACAGCCGAAATAAGGAACCATTATTGTGCAGCATTAGTTAAATAATAATGGAAGAAAGCATATGTGAAGTTCGAAGAAAGAAAACAAATTAAGCATAAATTTTTGGTGAAAAAGCAAATAATGGGAAGGACAAGTAAATTTCCCATCCAACATTCTGGAAAGAGTCAAACGTTCAAAGACGTACGAATAGTTTACCAAGAACTTAATAATTTAAATTGTCATTCCTCCCAGATGGTTTACCTATTCAACGGGGCTGGAGGTGTTCGCAGGTTTTTCATTTTCATATGAAGATCTAGTCAAGAGTAAACCTATCAAAAACCGCTACCGACTTTGCTCATATAGATAAAAATTCTGTGTCTCACCCAAGAATGGTAAAATTTGGCGCCCCTGGCAGGACTCGAATATGCAATCTTCCGATCCGAAGTCAGACGCCTCATCCATTAGGCCACAAGTGCATCTATGCCAACACTTCAAAAACCCTTTGAATGGTGGTATTTTTGTTAGAATAGGAGAACATCGTCAGTAATATCTCGCATCAATTGAAACCACGTGGCACATATTTGTACTTCTCTCGTAAAATATTGTGACAATGGCCTAGACTCAAACCTGAAGTCTTCGTATTCGAAGTCCGACGCCTTATTCATTAATCCAAAATGCCATCAATGCCAACACTTCAAAACACTTTGAATTGTGTTGTTTTTGTTG
This sequence comes from Dictyocaulus viviparus, assembly GCA_000816705.1. Classification (NCBI taxonomy): domain Eukaryota; kingdom Metazoa; phylum Nematoda; class Chromadorea; order Rhabditida; family Metastrongylidae; genus Dictyocaulus; species Dictyocaulus viviparus. Next base: position 272 of record KN716669.1, on the reverse strand, counting down.
GAATAGGAGAACATCTTCAATAATATCTCGTATGAATTGAAACCACATGGCACATATTTGAACTTCTTCAACAAAATATAGCGACACTGGCCTGGTGTCGAACCTAAAACTTCGTATCTGAAGTCCGACGGCTTATTCGTTAGGTCAAAAGGCCATCAATGCCACACTTCAAAACCCTTTGAATGGTGGTATTTTTGTTAGAATAGGAGAACATCGTCAGTAATATCTCGCATCAATTGAAACCACGTGGCACATATTTGTACTTCTCTCGT
>KN716668.1:33691-64116 GCA_000816705.1 Dictyocaulus viviparus | reverse complement strand
GTTTAGCACCAATTACTTATCCAATATTCCCATTACCTTGACGCATAAAATTACACCATCTGTCAATTCATGTATATTTTCACACATTTCCATAGTATTATTTTGATATATTAGCTTTTTTTAACAAATATTCAGTTCATAATACGGTTGAGGTGCACCTATCTTATTGCACTCGTGCTGAGCGCATCAAATTTTTGTATGCATTTAAAGCTGAATGACATCAGTTCTCATACTTTATGCGTTTCCAAATGTTTGAGCCAATTTTATTCATAAGAAAAGTTTCAATTTTGTATAGTTATTGCATATGGTCAAGAATTGGTTGTTGGATTTTGAAAAGAAGTAGAAGAATAGACAAAATTGCTACGTTAATTCCAGTAGATTTGGATCATCGCTATATACAATATAAGTTTGGCGTTGGCCACTGTTCACTCATTGTAATTTATTTTAACCAGATTTCTAAGCTACTAGCTTACTGACTCCAAAGGGATGTCGGGCCTGGTAGGCTTGGGTTTTATACACTTGTCATTTTATACGTAGTTCGAAGAATTTTTATTACAATTTTGTTCGTCAGGAGGTAAGGACAACCTCACGTTCTGATTTTTGTCCTTACCGCGACCATATATTTTTGAGAATTATGATGGTTAAATCATTGCAATTCGAGCTTTTCGCAAATTGTCTATACGTTGACCTTTCCACTTGTCTCTGTTGTTTCCTTTTCTATTATGCCTTGCTTGTCGAATTTTGCAGAGGTTTGTTGAGGTGGTATATTTCATATAGGTTATTTTAGGATCCTCTTACTACACGATTTTGTTTTATATATGTCGTACGTAAGCGAATTTTGTACTCATAAATATTTCTAACATAATAATACTTGTATTACCTCTGCTAAAAAAGTGTGATGCTGTGTTTTGATACGTTATGTACATAAATATCAAGTTATAAATGTGCAGAGGATTAAAGAGATGAACGATAAAAAGTGTAATACATATTAAAAGTCACATTGAGTAAGTATAGACCAAATCAACATTCCAGGACAATTTCATTGAATGAAAGCACATTGTGTAGTCATGTTCACGACATTGTTAAGATCTGGAAAATGTATGCTCTACACGACGCAGTGCAGGCGTACCGTATCTCATCGCAACTATTTTGGCCACAGAGCCGTTGAACCACCCGAGTCAATCATTAAACATCGCAATGACGTCCCTTCTTGAAATGGATCAAAAATCTGTACGTTGTCGGTGAGGTTACGTGCATATTAAAATGGTTCCTTACCTAGAACTACTATTAAATCTGTACTCTATACTATTTATTCAACCAGACCTATTATTATAAGGTAAGATAATAAGGTAATCTTTGGCGTTAATCAATCTTTTGTGGCGGAATGCGCATTCATGTTCAACGTTATATCGTGAAGGTGGTTGAATGCGTGCCTGGTCTATACAGTGACTTGAGGTAACAACTCTTCACCAATTTAGTGCTAGCTATCTTACCCAGATTGCTCTGGTACCAATTTATCCATCTCTGAAAGATGTCGGGCTTGGTGGGACTGGAGGACGGCCGCAAACTGATTAGGGCTTACGTGTCACTGTGGAACCTCCACCGTCTCGTTCGTATATTGCAGATACAAACATGACTTGGTTTTCATACGATGATATGAATAAAAAAAATGAAGAGAGGGAGGTGGATAGTATAGCAGTAGTGCACGCTTCAGAAGCAAATGTGACGCAAATTTGCTGTTAACTAAGGCACATCTTAGGGATCTCATCATGATATATATCGAGATCAACTGATGCTTGACAATTCTGTATATATAGTAAGATGTTTTGTGTATTCGAAAAAATTCTCATGTATAGATCTTTCTGTCCTCTGTATTTTATGTTGTTTTGGATCCCTCGTTCAAATTGGTCACTTACTTCCTTCTAGGAGCAGACTCCTGCAGACTGTTTCCAGAAATAGCATATTTGTCTAAATAGCTGTATTGGTTGCATTTGTTTAAGAGAAACATTGATTGAGCAAAATATCACAAATTTTTCAAATGGGACTTGTTGGTGTGCTGTATGAAAAAAATAATATTCTGCTACTACAGTACTGACATTTGGTCAATTTCTAAACCTGAATAAGTTTTTTCCTTCCCGAATGAGGGTTATTAAAATGAGTAAAATTCTGTAATCGTTAGGGAGATTTAAATAGAAAGTGGTTTTGTAATAAAAAATATTTCCAGCATACATTCTCTTAATGTGCTGAAAGTATTATTCTCAACAGCAGCTCTTGGGGAACGTGTTACGCCTGCACTAGAAGTTGGTTATGTTCCTTAAATTTTCAATATTCTCTATTTCATTTTGCTATTGAATGGAACTCTAGGAAATATCATTAGTAAAAAAATCAATGTATTCAATTCGTGGAAGTCGTTACTCACCTCCATTCACGTAAATCATATTCACGTAAAACGTAAATTAATTAGCGGATTGATGTGTTTACGTAGTAGTGATCCTTGTTAATCTCCAATAGAAGGGATAAATAGTTGTAGGTGTGGTGTTAAATTGAATTTAAGCTTTTAATAGAAGGAATTGTGGCTTTTCTCTCAATACTATTCAAAAATGAAGGAAAATCTTATAAAGAATCTACTACTATTGTGAGAAAGCCGGTAGCGATTTTACTCATGGTCTATCGAATGAGGGAAATGCTTTTTTTATGAAAAAAATTGTAATGTCTGTTTTTTTTCGTTGTCTACAGAAATTGGAATTTGCTCTAAGTTGAGAAATTCTTCTATTATATTATGGCGATTTATTTCAAACACAATGAGATGTAAATACTAAAGTGGTAGTTGAATCATTGAATCAAATTCGAAGTTTCAAGCTTGCGTGTCGTGTAGCAATCAATGGCTGTTCGGCGGCTACATGGCCAGAACGAAACGCTGCTGCTCAGTTGACGGCTGCCCTTTCTGTTCGGATTTTCGGTAGTTGTACACAGTGGTCAAAGAGATCTTATTGTGGATGCTAAGAATCGACAAAGTGCCCATGAGTTCTTTTCTAGGTTAGCAAGAACGAAGTTGATGGCAAGAGAAGCTTTACTATTATTAATCTATCTGATCATCTTAATGAGTTGCACAAAATTTATTAGATAAGTACGAAAAATGATTATGTATACTTGTTTTGTGAATATATGGTGAACGACTTTTAAATTTGCAACGTTATGGAAGAGATTTCTTGTTTGAACAGATAAATAGTATTTACGTGGTACGTAGATTTGGTTTTGTTTGATGTTGTATTATATGTCAGAAACTCCTACGCCTTTCAATTGGTGCACTACTGACGTAAAATTCGTAACGTGTACAAATAGTTTTTCTTTTTTAGCAATATGTCAGATGAATAAAAGAGACTAATTCACACTGTGATTGTTAAGACGTTATTCAAAGCTTTAAGACAGTGATTTGAGTCTTTAAACTCAATCGTTTTGTTCCAGGTTTCCTTCTCTTTATGGTTATCTATTCAAGCAGCTTCACACCACTCAAGATGAATTTTGTGTCTATCCGACATTGATATTTCTGATTCATTTGTTTCCTTCCAATATTGATATCAAGGCAGTCATGAATGAAGGCAGTAGTTCGAAAGCGGTTCGAAGTTTTCCGCTAGCGCCTTTCATACCAGCACTTCTGCGTATACTTTTGTGGTATGATTTAAGCCCAGATCTATGTGAAATCCATGTATATTTGAAATATACTGTTTTGTTGTCTATAAATTCTGCTCTTTATGTATTTTGAATAGCATAAGAAATTACCACAAAATAATCATTTTCAAGTATAAATTTTCAACTGCTAAACACAACTTTGTAAGAACACTCTCTAGGTTACTATTACATTATAACATTACTTGGTGTTCTACGATGTGCTCTACTACAGGTGCCGAGCTGAGAAGTTACGGTTGTTTACTGCAGCAACAGTGATATCAATTTCAAGTTTAAAGGTGAGGTTAAACGTTGAGGTTTTCGAATTATAATAAGAGCAGGTCTCGAAATCAATAATTCGTAATTGTAATCGTATTTTCACGAAAAAATTCCAGGAATCACGTTTGTTATAGTTTCTCTTTAGGATATATCATTTATTCTTGACTGGATCTCCAAATGCGATTTGAAAAATGTCCGTGCAAATCATATCCATGCGGTTTTATCACTGGTTAGATTTTTACTCACACTTTCATTTTTTACGTAAAAGTGTCAGAAACTTTCCAATAAGAGATAAGGAATAAAGCTTAGAGTCAATTAGCCTCTGTGCACTTTGGGATCTGAAATCTTTATTAGCCTGTGATTACCACTTCTTATTTTAGAAATATGTATTCTATCATATGATGTCATATAATCAAATCAAAAATATAGAAAAGTAGTTTGCTCGGAACATAGTAGAACCAAGAAGCGTTTAGATAGAACCGTGATTCACATTTAGCCACAGAACATAAGTTTCATCGTTGACGATTTAACGCGTGAACTGCCTGACTGACTGCCTTATAGATGTCGTTTGTGTTGAAGATCAATAATTATGGTGAAGTGAAAGAAAGAGTGCGTAAAATTTTGATGGATCTTATCAGGACAGGATTGTGGTTGAAGTGGTACGTGTTTATGAACTATAAGTATAATAGATGTTTTTCTTTTACAGTAAAACAGGTGATACTATGTATGTTGTTTCCTGTACAATAACGAAAACTTGATCTCTGGTCGGAATGACCGCTATTGTAGATCGTTTTCTTATTTGGACGCACCTAATGAACACGTCTTTTCCGTTTTGTCAAGTGTTTTAATTGATTAGACGCTCATATTGAATTATCTCGTGGTTAATCTTAACTTTTAGAGCCGATGTATATTTGAATACTTGGGTCTTCGATATCTTGGCAATGAAAAAAGTACTGAAATCGTATAGTTTTTAGTAGCTATTTAGTATTCCTTGCAGGTTTCTTTTTATTTTCGATTAACATTAATGATTATTGAGTTTTGCACCCAATGCTCCTAACACTTTGAAACTAAGTAAAGTTTAAATTCCAGGGCATTTGGTAATAGTTGTGCAAAAAATTCCAAAGAAGTTTTCATATGTATTGAGGGCAATACGGATACTTCATGACATTATTTTTGTTCTACTCAATGTCTTTTCGCATGCTTTTTTCAAAGGTTGAGCTCTTGAGCTTTTCATTGCTTTTCGTCCTTTCCAAGAAGTTATTGCATAGTGCGACTTTCTACCTTATCTCGCAAACTGTGGTTTTCTGTTCTTTGAAAATAAAGTAAGATAAGCTTAAGCGTTGATGAAACCCGGTCACGGTGTGTGCTTGCTTACGCATTAGTTTTCAACATATCTTAGTGATACGAGCGTGGTGTATTTGATTTGAGTTGCGACTCTTTACCAATTAAGTGCAGCTTATGTTCCCAGATTTCTCCTAAAACAATTTAATAACTCTGAAAAGATTTTGGCAGGCGGAGTTGGTAGTCCGGAAGCGGACGCGATTTTGTGTGTACTTATTCGGACCTGTCTATCAGCCCTTGACGTCCTGCCGTTTGCTACGCTTGCTTTTTCTTTTTATACGAAAATGAAATGTTCTTTACTTTTGGCCACTTTATTTGTCTACGCATTCGTGACAAGAAATATAGATGGTACTTAAACATGCAGTGTGAGGGCACATTACGCGAATTTCTCTCATGCTTTATCGGTCACGCGGGCAGCAATGAGCAGCTAATCAACAATGTACATAATATAAATTCAGTTACTGCCAATACTTTTTTTTATTTGTTTTTTTACACAGCTACTAGATAACAATTAGGAGTTTGTTGAGAATCGAAGATAAATTAGATACTATTTCAGTGAAAGTAAACTTGTAGGAGTTCTCCCGCAGAATTGTAAATAAATAGGTAGTTGTTGAATGCAGTGTATGAGGAAAGGTTTTTTGTAAAGGAGGTGAAAGATTTTTATAGAAGTGCTCATGGTAGCTGAAGAATAGATGGACAATGAAGAAAACGCTATCAGTATTTTGCGACGAAATCTTTTCTCGCGTTTCATCGTATAGTGATTGTTTGACTGTCTCTTCGCCTTCCTTCTTGTTAGAAACGAATACAATCTGCGGCTTCGAGGAAGTAAAATCCTATCCGCTTTTGTAATTTAATCACTCACCCAACAATCAGTTAATTGAAACTGAATAAGAAATCCAATCTTATTGGTGCTGAGATTCGTAATTAGTCTGCTAAAAACATCCTCATATTAGAGAAATTGGTGAAGAACTATGACAACTTGACATGTTATGTTAACCACTCGCACTTTCGACTTTGAAGCTGAGTGTCGGCTTTGGTAGTGGTAGTTTTCGTGGTAGTTTTTTGAATTGCTTATTCATTTGAAGTTTTAATTATAGTGATCAAAAAATTTGTTCTTTCAACGAAGAGATAATTTGTAGAAACTTAATTGAATAGTACTTTTATAGCTTTATTCCAAAAGCAGAACATTTGAAGTACTCATGAAAAGCTTTTAAGGTGCGACCTGAATAAATATGTCTTTCTTTTGATGTGTAATGATCTTCATTTGGAATTCACTACTTCTATTGATACGAACGATTTAGTGTTGACTAAGGTAGAGAAATTTACCTTTGCTCTTTACGTGTTTATTACCAATTGTTAGAAATTAGTTTCGAAAATCAATTGTAGCATAATGATAGAGTTTAGCGTCCCCTTGCCGAGGCCGTGCTCCTTGGAGGTAATTTCGATTATGTAAATCTGGGATCTGATTACGAACTACGATTGGAAATATATCGATACATTCAGAAATCTGCAGAAAATGTGAAGGTGCTGTGTTACACTAGTGTTTCGTCATTTAGCTTTGCTTTAAAGGAGGTTATTATGTTTTTTTCGGACAGAATTCCTAAGGTTACGTGCAGAAATTTCCAAAAAATATAGAATATGCAAAATATAAAAGACCTGCAACATCTTAACGTTGTTAAAGATTTTATGCTCACCAAGAGACGAGTTTTTACAGAATGTCAAATTTATTTTGGACTATGTTATAGACGATTTGAAAAACTGTGTCACTGAGCGTGATGCTTCACGTGTAAGTTTTTAGCATTTATTTATTTCATTCAAACAACCTCGCTACAATACATCGTCTATGGAACTGTCTTCTTTTTCTTTGTATCCTTTCCATTGAGTTACATTTGTATGAGAGAGAAGCATAGGATTTTTGATCATTGATTCCTATCCTTGCTAAGCTACACTTGGAAAATAAGAAATAAGTATTTTTGGAAGAAAAAAATCCTCTGGTTAAACGTATCATTTTACAATTCTGTATCGCTTGCAGATAGTTTGTCATGAGAAAATGAATAGAAAGAATATCTAAGTTTCTATGAGTATTAAAGAGGAGTCATTTGGTCTTACGGTTTGGAAACTTCTTGTTGTTATGAGTAAATTAACGTATAGGATACGCACCTATGCAAAAAACAATCCATGTGCTGTTTACTGTCTTTACATTAATCCCCTTGCCTCCGTCTTCCCACTAAAGTTGATTGAAGGTTTTTTTTTCGCAGATATTGGACGTTATATATCTCAACAAAGAATCATTTTCTGATACGGATCGTAAGGCAATAGCAGAATATGTGTTGTTGCGACTTGGAAATTGGAAAATGTGAGCAGTTTCTCGTACTGCATATTATTAATTTTCAACTTTATAAAATAAATTATTTTGTAATCAATACAACTAGTTACACTGAGTGTCTGATACCTGCTCTCGTTAATGTCTGCTAACATTCTCTACGCCATGTATTTAGGCCCAATACAATTTCATTGGCACGTCGCCTACTAGCCTTTCTTTTTAACAAAGTAACTGCCTCAACCGAAGAACTGAAGTGGATTGAACAATGTACTTACGTGGAAGAAAAGCTGTCTAAAGAGATTGCATTGCAAGTAGGAGCACATTACTTAAAACAAGGTATGCTAAATGGACGACTTACATGTTTGAAAATCTGAATCGTTTTATAATATCACTATTTTCGCTTTATTAATAATACAATTATTCCTATGTAAATAATATTTTTACCTGTACCGCTTTAAATTTTAGTATTTTTTGATGGCTTGTTATGGTGCATTTATGGTGATTGTTGCAACGTTTTCGTAGTGTGTACTCACAAAAAAATTTAATATTCAAGTCCCTTCCATTGGATGTTCTCACTGAACTTTTTTTTCTGAGTTCTCACTGAATACTTCCACTATTCCTCACTGTTTAATCAGCGCATCATTAAATATTTGAGTACTGATCATTTATTATTATTCAAGACACATCATACATTCTTTTGCGTTACAGGATTCGATAAGCGTGTACTTACTCACATGATCGTTTTTCTTCAAGATGATGACCTTCATATTAGAGAATTGGTTAGTTATGGTATTCAGTTCTTTGGATTTGTGTTTTGTATCAAATGTTGTTATTTGTATGATAGTTTGACACCGAAGTGTAGCACAAACACTATCTTGTCCATATTTGACTCTTTTACAAGGTCCAATTTACACGTAAGTATGGTGAAAACAAGGTTTCCTCACTTTTTAATACTTGCACTCTTTAGAATAATTGTAACAATGATGCTAGCCAACATCATCCTCAGTTTTTTTAGGCGTCTACAATTTTATCGCCGTTTTTGTTAAAAACTGATAGAGTGCTGAATCCTGCCGTTTGTTATCGGCTCATGAGGGAAACGGTGTTACCATCCGAGGATGAGATGACGAAAAAAGAGGTGAGACATACTGAAATGCCGTTTAATTGGGTGAGTTTTTATTATTGAAATTATTAGTCAGATTGAAATGTTTCACAAAACATCATTATTATTGCTTGAAGTAATCGGAATAGTTAGTTTCATTATTGATGCTAGTACAACCCCGGAGCTCCTTTTTTATCTTCCATATGAAAAGAAAGAAATTCTTCATTTAATGTGTAATTTTAAAAAAAATTGATGTAGAAATTAAAAAAAGGAGGCTATTATAACTTATCGCGGTTGTTAGAGAAAAAAATTCGCAGTTAACTCAGAGTCATGGGGATATCAAATTTATTTCAGTCAGAATTCACAAGTATAAACATAGCTTACAACCTGAATTTATCTAACAAACACTTGATATCGAAAGTTTGTTATTCCATGTTTGTCGATCATTCATAATGATTTTATACGGAAGATAACCCCCTCATTTGCATACTTAATTTTTGTTAATTTCTCTTACAACTCTTTCAATGAGGTTTTTATAACGCTGAGTTCTTAATGTTTGCAAGCTTTCTCGTATAGTTGATTAAATATTAGTGAAACTGGATAGTGGCGATTTTATTCTATTTTCTATGTCCGATAATTCTAATACTTTGAGAGGTATGAGTGAAACATTTTAGCAGTATTTCCGTTACGGCGTTCATTTCAACTAGATATTCGTTTCATTAATTTGTACTTTCACCTCTTTGAAATCCTCATTCAGGTAATACGAAGATCATCAAAGGAGACTCTGTACGATGCTTGTTCGTCGAATCCTTATGCCGAAACGGGTTATTTTGGTGATTACAATGAAGTTAAAGTTATGATTAATGATTTGTTACAGTCAGACAATAGAGAACAAGCAAATACTTGATTCATTTGCATCAGCTTTGAGCTTCCTTCCACCCCTCAACTTTTCCCCAAAATGCTTCCTATTTTCAGTTGTACTTTTCATGAGTGAAAATGTGTTTACTCGCAATTCAGGACAATTTCAGTCGTGTAATTTTTATAGAGAAGTTGATTTTTGTTCACTGATTGGTTTTTTTGTTTTAATGATTCATGTACGAGATTACTTTCCTATTTTTACGTCCTTCCTTCCTTTTCTTTAGTTGTTGCTCAGTGATTTTCAATATAATACCGACGGTGATGTAAGCATTTGTTGTATTATTTCCGTTTTTCAAAACATTATGGTTGAATCCAGCGGCATTTTCAACTGTTTTTCTCGGAATCACCTAGAAGTACCGTGACTCTTTTTATTTTATTAGCCATGTTTTTATATGTTGTGTCAGCACTGGCATCGTGGTTGTTCTATTTGGAATTGGAACGATAAATATAAAAGGTTTGAACATTTGTTGATACAAGTAACCAGCGTAAACATGCTGTAGTATATAAGCCATGGGACAATTTTTCTGTCCAGTAAGATGTAAGCTTTTCATCACTTATGTTTGAACTGGTAGTGCTTTCACTCCGTAGAGTTATATCCATGGTTTTTGTTGATAGTTCGTCAATGCCTGCTTTGTCATTGTCATAGCGCTCGGATAGCGTAAAATATTCTGAATAGTTCAATGACGTTTGTTTTTGTAGTGATAAGAAATATTGTACCATGAAGAAGACATTGTTTGTCTGATGTTTCTCAATTATACCCAGATTACCATAGCGGCAGAATGGTAGCATCGGAATGATTGAGGACGAGTTACAATCCTTTCCAAAGTCTATCAATAAATATATGTAATCTTTTAGATTCTAAACGACTATGAGCGGATAAATAAATGAACTGGAACCGTATGTTTACAATTTCTCAATTTGTTACGTAACGTGAAATAGCTTTGATTTTTTGACTCATTTGACCTCTACTCATGTAGATTCACTTCATCAAATCAGTAGAACATGAAACACTCATGGGTTATTAGTAGATAAGCTTAGATTAGTTTTTACGTTGATCAATATCTGTTGTAAGACACGCCTACGGCTTTGCGTTCGACCTGATATCGCGGAGGTGATCAAATACGAGCCTCGTTCGGAGAGTAGCTTGAGTTGACCACTCTCCACCAAGGCAGTGCTAGTTTGCTTAGCCATAATTTCCTGGTATCAATTTGACGACTGCGGAGAGATGACGAGCTTGGTAGACCTGGGGGTGGCCGTGAACTAGTACGGGTCTGCGTGTCACTGTGACACGTCCACCACTGCACCCATTTAAAAATACAAGTAGATAAATTTGAATGTAAAGGTAACTGAAAACATGTTGTGAAGACTTGCGTCATAATTCAAACGGACACATTTTTTTTTAGGATACACCTCGACGTTAATAATTCTATAAGACCTATGCTTTTTGAGTGCGCTATAAATGAGGTGTGCATAGAAGTGGCGACGACAGATTATTTCATATTTGGTCTGTATGAAAATTTGTATAAGGTAGATGCTTTTATACAATTATTCTTTATTCTTCCAAACGATGTGACGATAAAATCAGTGAAATGAATTTAGTCCAATAAATTGTCCTCTTATGATGTTGTGGAAGGTGAAATACCGTTCATTTCCTCGTATCCGCAGCCTTACCTCTATCTGCTGCGTTATCGTCCACTCCCAAGAAACTAACGAACTCATAGGTAAAGCCTCATTGAATGTTAAATCACAAAAAGTTTTTGACAAAGCGACAGCTTATTGACAATCGTCATAAAGCTTTCCGAATAGGAAACGATGGTCATCCATCATCTCCATGGTAGACAATGAAAGGCGGCATAATTATTCACTAGATATTTTTTGGTTCTGTTTGTGATAAAGTTTCTTATTTTCATATTCAAATTAGACGGTCAAGCTCAGTCTAGCGTCTCTATAAAGAGTTCACTATAACATTCATTCATCCCTATTGTTTTCATAATCTCATAAAGTATTCCAGACGTGAGTTATGATAATGAGGGCATGGAGACGATCCTTGCATTTCCAACGTCCTTATGAAATTTTCAAAAAGCACTCAGTTGGTTGATTTTCAAGCTGCATTGTTTATTTATGATAATTTTCATTATTTAATATACCTACTTGGTTAACTCAACGTATGCTTGTTCTTTTTTTCCGTTAGCTTGAAGGCGCTTGTTTCTTTTCATCCTCTCTTCCTCTTCGCTTGAGGCAAAACTTTTCGAACAAATAATTTATCGTTGTAGATCTATGAGGTTAGAATGGAGTTTTTGTACAGTATCGGAATATTGATTAAGTTGTCGTCGTTTCTGTGAAGATCTTGAAGCAAATTTTTCCGATAAAATTTAGAAATGTATTGATTTCTTCCCAGGAGAGAAAAAAAAAGGCTTTCGTTTTATATTATGAAAGCTGATTTACTTAAGCAGCACGTCTTTCCAAATATAAATAAAATTATCAATCGTTTTGGAACTGAAATGATATTTTCTGAAAATGCATGATTAGCAGCAGATTCTGAATGTATCGCAACAAAATTGAATTCCAGATGAGGAAAAAGAGGCACAGTTCAACTACGAGTTCAAATTTCTGTCCAATGAAATCTATTTGAAAAATGTCACTACAAGAGTCTGATAGTAATTCACCACTATTCCTTCGTAACTCGTTCATTTTTGTCATGAGAATGTCTGCTTCATCGCACGACAAGCATGTTTTTCATACGGTAGACCTCAACAGTTTTCCTACACTTTTGATCTCCTACAAACACTATTTTTCTATTTCTCATATAGATTTTAACTAAGATTCATTTCTTGAGGACGAAGGAGGCTCAAGGTTGTGAGGTATCTCAGCACACCTCTTTGCTGTAAACACTATTCGGTTGATAATACGATTTCAATCAATTATTAAAGTTTATGTACGAACTGAAGAAGTAAACGATCGACTTTTCTTCTTTTTATATTATCTAAGGGATAAAGATAATCATTAAGAGGTTTCTTTGAGTTAAAAAAAATTTAAAAACGCACAGCTTATAGAATACACCCGCATTCGAACTTATAATTGTGGATAAATCCTAGAGGAAGAGGAAGAGCTTTAGATGATCTATTAATTACTAAGAGGTAAAATATCTTATACGTTCTATAAAAATGAGGTCTTTGTCATGAGTTACTATCAAGTTTTTTTGTTTTTCCAAATGATTATATTATAATTTGAATAGAAGCTTAAATGTGGTTGAGAATTGATTGTTCTTTTTCTTTTTGTCTATAAAACCTCAACGTTATTATTTAGCTCGAATTCTTAAACGGCTTGTACTTTTATGTCGTTTACAAAACACCATAGGTCTGCCATGTAATTAGAGCTATTCGTTCGAAAAAAAAATCTCTAAAGTGTAGAACAAGTCAAAAGTTCTACGTCTGAGTGTTTTATACTGTGGAGTTCAGTAAACAAACAGTGTTTACTCATACCTCAATATTTACAGCGAGTATTTTTCTACAGAATAATATCGCAGCATGTTTTCGAGACAGCTATGTAGATTAACCGGTAAGAAACGCTACAATCTAATAGAAACATTATAAGTTGGTCAAAGCGGTGTTGTTGTTGTTGTTGTTGCTGTTATTGTTGTTATCGTTGTTGTTGTTGTTGTTGTTAGTAATTTTTAAGTGAAGAGCATCTGTTATGTGATATGCCATACACACAAGCTAGTGATGGTGGTGGTAGTGGTAGTTGGTGGTGTTCGAAAATCCAAGTGGTGGCGGCAGCTTCGTCGATTTCACTCACCACTCATCGACCCGCATTTTTCGCTTTGAATAAGGCGAGCTGGATGAGAGACGATCAATACGGAAATGAACCAAGGGCTTCACCAATGCATTCCGCCATAACATGCAACATTAGAAAATCATCAACATGAAGAATATCCAGATATGTTTCTGTTTCTTATCTACATCACTCATTTGCATATATCTGACAAAATATCACGTCATAGCCAATTACGTCATAGAAAAAAAATCTATAGCTTTTCTTTTCTTCTATAATGAACATTTCTTCTTATATTTTTTGTAATATATTCGATCACGATCAATAACTACTAACAATATCAATAATAACTACTGGATCGTTTCCAATCACGTGCCGTAGAAAACTATGAGCTTCATCATCTAGAAACGTTCATAATTTGAATTCTTCTATGAATGCGTCGATTACCGTTCACTAAAGCAGCTGTACCTCATGAGAATGCGGTTCAACTATCCGTCATAGAACATTTTTATCTTTAATATAATCAATATTATTTTAAAAAATTATGCACCACTAAACTCATAACGATTGCTGCTCTTATGACGTGTCCCCCTTGGGCAAATAAAAATTTTGTACTCGTTTTTTTTCTCTCATCATACATCCTCATGTTTTAATTCTCTACGTTATTCGTCGTCTGTTCTGCATCGTATGAAAATCGTTGAAACACTTCTTCACTATCGTTTTGTTCTTGCTCTGCTTCTGGTGTTTGTTTCAGTACATCTTCACAATGCAGTTCATCTTCAGTACAAACAAGTACTATTCTGTAAACAATTTTTTCAATCAATATTTTGTTGTTTTAGTGCGAATCAGGTTATTTATGCAAAAAGATTGGTTTCCATCTGAAGATTTATGAAGGGAGAAGTTTTAACGACAACCAGCTAAACTTATAATATATCATTTCTTCCCTATACTTTTGCGATCTGCCCAATATATTCTGCCCAATATTAGAGTTTCTGCTTATTATTAAGACGACTATTTGTAATATCTACAGCTTTCATGACGGCTTTTACCTCACATTATAAATTCAACCCATGTTGTAAACGCTACAGGCGACCTTACATCAACGTGATATCCAGAATTATTCCGTTGGAGATCACTAACAAATCCAAGTTACTTTACAAAACATATTTCAAATCATAAACAGGTCAGCTTTTAGAGGAATATTCTATGAACGTCTTTTGGAACGGTCTTCTAACTTTTATGCAAATTTCTTCTAACTCAACAAGGATTTTTATGTAGCAGTACTGATTACAACTGCAATGAAAGTAGAGTATTAACAATGTAACTTATATATATATAATAACTTTATAGGCTTATATTTTTTAGCGTGAAATGTGAAGGGATTCAGTTATTTGATGATTTGGCTTGAAAACGAACGTAGTTTTTACTTTATATATCCTTTCACTCCTCTATAACACTACAACACCTCTTAGCTTTTACTCCTTTACTCATCCTCATGTAGTTTCGGACAAATATTTTCAAAAATGCTTTCTGTCCTTCACTGATTCAAAAATTGTTGCTAGAATATTTAAGGAAGGTAAGTAGAACTGACTTGATGAAGAGTCATATTCAGTCTACATTGCGAAGGGTGATAAACAAGCAAGCTTCAAGCTCGATAACTCGTGAGGTTATACAATGCAGTTCTACTCTGTGAATTGAAGTAGTATTCCATGAAAGCCAATAGCATCGATTACGGTAAATTGATAGCAAGATTATTGAGAAACAGAAACTCTTTGGAGCTTCAGAGTAGATAGACAATGTGACTTTCCGGAGTGTTATTACTTGTAAAGTTATTCCGGAGCGGAGAATAATGGCACAGAGGGAAGCTTAGGCGTATCAGATACCTCATTGAGGATGTGATATAAAATTGAAGAAAAATCGAAACTAAGATGAAGCTGACATTCTCAAAAAAAAAGTAGTCTGATGCATAGCTAACGAACTTGATGAAATAATATGAAACAAATGTACTTAGTAATATTAAAATTTTGGTTATGAAACGTTTAGAAGACGATTTTGTTGACTAACAAAAACAAAAAGTTTTGTACAAGATGATGATTCAAAGTAACGTAAGCTGAGTGTGTTTACTATTGACAGAACTAAACAAAATAGTTATAATAATGGTAACAAGAGTAGTAAATAAAGATAATAAAAGATAAGTTCTGGTGTTGATCGATCCATGTTGCGTGATACGCCCACGCATTCGTGTTCAGATCGACATCGTGGATGTGATTGGATGCGAGCCGGATCTATACAGTTTGCTTCAGTTGACCACTTTTCACCAAGTCAACGCTATTTACCTCATCTTAAATTTTCTAGCACCAATCTACAGACCACGGGTGGATGGGGAACTTGGTAGATCTAGGGAGCGGCAGCGAACCTTACTCTGGCTTTCGTATCACTATGGCACTTTCACCACTGCTCCACGTGTCCTTAATAAATAAATGATCGTGACAATAAAGCTGCTGTAGTCTTCATAATGGTAAATATAATATAATAAGATGTAGTAATAATACTGTAATGAAGCTGAAATGACGAATACAGCTTAAATGAAAGTAATGGTAAACAGATAATGGTACGAAACAGTAACGAATGCTATTTGTATCAGTTGCTTTGATTTTCATTTTCTTCGATACCTTTGAGTGGTGTATTGAGGAGGATACAAAAAATCAGTTGACTTTTATTATAGGTATAGGTTTGGAGGAATATTGAATCCACCGAGTTGCTAAACTGCTTGCCAGATACTTGTCAACCTCACTGAAATCCTCCTTTGATTA
Organism: Dictyocaulus viviparus; assembly: GCA_000816705.1. Classification (NCBI taxonomy): domain Eukaryota; kingdom Metazoa; phylum Nematoda; class Chromadorea; order Rhabditida; family Metastrongylidae; genus Dictyocaulus; species Dictyocaulus viviparus. Next base: position 47,906 of record KN716668.1, on the reverse strand, counting down.
CTTGTAAATAGGTGATCTCACATATCCAAACAATGATCTTAACAACTACTAACCACTTATGACGTAGTGAGTTTTGATCTTGAGTTGATTATCGATCGCATGCTTTTCGATTACGTCATTCATGTGTCGCATTTTGAAAGAACATTTCGTAATTTTAACCTCATGATTTGATTCTGTTTGTTATTCACAATTTCCATATGCTTTATTCTAATGAGTCAAGAAGCATGCCCTAAAGTATGCGAACATATTTGAATCGATATAAATGAGGTTCAAAAAGATTGATAATTTTCAGCTTTTCCAATTCATCATATCATAATGACAACATATGGAAAGTTACAGCTCTCCTCATCTCTCATTGTTTAAGCTCAACTTTAAGCCGCTTTTATTTTTGCTTTTATCTTTTTCCTTCTTTTTTTCTACAAAACATATACGTCAATGTCTCGCTGAAAAACACCCAAGGATTTTTGAGGTTTTTCATTTCTCTCTAATGAAATGAGATAAACTTAATCCAATATCTTATTTAATGAACAAGAGATAATCCTTGAATTAAATGATGAAGACGTTGAATATAATCATCGCCAAGTTTTTCCAATCCTGATAAGAGCAAAAGTGGCAGTTTATGGTGAGCACGGGTTTCACGTGCTGACGAACAGTACTACCCGAACGGACGAACAGCACTGCTTAAAAAATCGCAATCGATAAAATAACAGACCAGTAGTAAAATGTAATCATTATCAACGACTATTCGTTAACATGTTCTTGTTAAGTATGAAACAAGTACTGAATTCATTTAGTGGTAAGTTTTCTACACAAAAAAGTACCTCACTTTGAAATATTACCCTCCCAGTTCCGTGAGAGTGACCATAACTTATTTGCTAAAACCTTGATATAGGAAAGAGTAAAGGAAGAGTTATAGATCACCTGAATATATGCGTACGATGTACCTCATGTTTTCGGCCTCCCATTTAGCCAACGGCAGCTTTTCAAGCAGTACTGTTCGTCCGCTAAAAAACAAGTACTCACCATACATTATCACTTTTACTTTTGTCTGAGGAAAAAAAAACTCTTACGATACATATCTTTCTTCCTCAGTTTTTTTTTTGTGTTGCGTTTTCGCTAATTTTTAAACTTTCATACATCTTTAAATTGTTTATTCCTTGAAAAATGCTTTTCTCATGGCTTCCTCAAGTGTCATACGTAATGAGTCTATCAGTTGACTCTTATAAGATACGTTTTGAGGGAGGAAACGTTTGATGAATTTTTGTACTATTTCTCTCACTATATTTATATTAATATTAGGTAATCAAATATGAAATAGTAAATGCTATGAAATAGTATTCGATAAGGTTTTAAAGTGGTTTTTTTCCTCAGCTATTGAGGTCTAAACGTAGTTTCTCCCTCAGCTATGATTTTATGCAAAGCACTATTACATAGTAATACTATATTCAGTATTTTTTCTATAGCTCAATTCAAATTATATTTATTTTTATCATTTATCATTTCACAGTACATTATCATTTCACATGCTTCACAATTAAAAGCACTTTTTAAGCTTAAACCTTAGAGCTTTTGAAAAACTTAAATATTTTCTAGACAATTCGTATTAACAACGAATTTTTATGATGATTTCTAAAGTGTATCACTAGCTTCTACCTCATCAACGAATAGTTTGCTGAACCAGCTGTGTAATAGAACGAGGATTTTTCCGACTCCTCCTCCTCCTCTTTGGAATTGATCCCTCTTCTACTATAAAGCACTTAAAGATTCTCTGCACTCATCAACGTCGCAAGTTTATTGATCTGCTAAAAATAGCTCATGGATTTCTGATTCGATCGCTAATATATAACGTAATTCATATCGTTATTTCTATTTTAAAATTTTACATTCAAGGAAAAAAAGAAACATAAACGACAGTGACGTCACGGATCGATACTGCCTTTTTCCATGTACTATTGAATTGTTAGTAATTGGAATTGAATTACATTATTTGCTCTAACAACTCATAAATTTTGCACTTTACAATTGCACTTTGTTCTAAGTATTTTATTATGGTACTTGTTTATACTAGACAAATTTCACTGTTTATACTTTAATCATCGCTAATCAATAAGCAAAAAATTTACGCTAAAAAACGCTCAAATTTCATGTGACGTAATTTATTATTCCGATTCGTGTCCTTTAACGATTTCCTTTATCACAAAATTCCTCATCTGTCTATTACTAGCTTAGGTCACCTAAATCTAATCAATCACGTGTGTTTATGTTTATCGTATTGATTTAGTTCGTCAACATTAAAATGGAACTCGTCCAGAAATTTACATACTGATACGTGTCGTTGTCGTTGTTGTTGTTGTTGTTGTTGTTGTTGTTCTTATTGTTTTCAGATTTGAAAATATCTGTCCATAATTCATTTCTAGATTTCATGATATTAACTCTTACTGTGGTGTTGTTTTTGTTTTTGCTGTTGTTGTTGTGATGTTGTTGTTGTTTTTATTCTCTTTTAGATGTTGATAATGCTCTTAGAGCTCAAAATTCGTACTCATAAAGAAGAAACATTTTCGAAAGTAGTTTCCTCGAAGCGTAACTGATGAGTTCTAATCCTCTTCTATTCGTTACTGATTGTATTGTAAGCCTTGTAACTGTTTCCTTAATTTTGAAGTAACGAGCTTGTAACGATGAGGAACGTTGTCGAGTCATAAAAGCACAGAAGCTTAAGCGTCATACTGAATCAATTCTTATTCTTTACACAATTCAGAAGATATGTATTGATTTTTTTTTCACCGGAAATCACTTCACTTTCAACATTTAAGCTATTTGCAAGCAGTTTCCAATGAAACGAAGAAAAAACTCTTCAGATCCAAAACTCTTTTCCAAATAGCACTTTCAACAATTATGAACTTACAAAAATTATGACACAAAAATTATGACCTTCTCTCATATACGGTATCATTTTATCATATCACCTTATCATCATTTCAAGTAAGAGCATCTCCAACATCAAACAAATCCCATGCATTGATATCAATGCAACTGCTTTGCATCTTTTCTCATTGATTTTGGACTTCAGTTTTTTGTTGTTTGTATAAGTAACCAGATGTTTACTACTTTTAGTGCTTATAAATATTATATTAATATGTTTATCCGAGTAAGATTTTTATTTCTGTGATTTCAACCTCGTAGAAAGGAGGAAGCAGTGGCGCAAGGGTAGAGGTGCATAGTGATACGCAAACACGAATCAGTTCGTGGTCGGACACCATCTCTCCGGGGTCGGTAAATTGGTGCTAGAGGAATCTGAGGAAGATAATCAGCACTGATTTAGTGAAGAGTGGTCAACTAAAGTCAAGTCACTGCAGAAACTTAGCTACCTCCTCCTCCACGATATCGCGTTGAACACTAATGCGTAGGCGCATCCAACCACAAGGGATTGATTAACACAAAAGCTTAGCTTATCTTATCTTATCTCACCCTATTTGATACAGATTCATGCAAAATCATTGCAAAAGACTATTAGTAACATTAATATTCTGCATAATATGCGAATTGTTCCTTGAATGTGACGATTTCATTCTACGAAGAAATCGACATTGTCGATGAAAACGTCCACCTCTTTCACAGCAGGTGATCTCGTGCAAAAATTTCTCCCTCAAAATTTTGAGGTACTTCAAAGTCATCAATGTGTAGACATACATTCTATAACATCTAGTGAGAAACCTGGATGGAATTGATTTAATACCTATTGAAAATGGCATGAGCTTGTACTGTGTGAAAAATTAATGTTAATCGTTGTGTTCAATCTCCGGTGTGTTTCATTAGGTATTTGAGTAATGGATGAAGCTTAGTGTTAATCAATTTCTATTAATGAGATTCAGCATATGTTCCACTTCATTATGAATAATTAACACGCTTAAATGCAAATATATTTAGTCCAAACAAATAGCTTTCCTCTATTATATCCATACTGTTCATCATGCTGAAAAATTCTGATCTACCTCGCCTGAGGCATAATCAAACTGGCAACAAATTTCGCGTAATACATTTATAACCACTATGCTACGCGTCTAATAATATAGCATTATATAGTTAGGTATCCATATAATGTCATCTGCATATTGCTGAGGTTAACAGATTTCCTCGCGCAACAAGTGAATGACCTCAAAGAAAAACGGAAGACAACTCAATCATTCGGTAGTAACGTCGCTTCAGTTTTTTTTCCAGTTTTCAGTTTTATGTACTCTCTTCTGAATATGACCATGTGACCGTGCTTGAGATTCTTTTGTACTATGAAGATGAGGGATGTATATATGGCTTTTATGATGTACCTCATTGTTGCTTCATTAAGTGCTTTTCAATACTTTCTCTCATTGCACTGAAAACTAATTAACGATTCAGAGGCTACAAAAGATTTGATCCGTACTGAAATAAATCGTACTATTAGACCTCAATTTTGTATACGCTGCAGCACCTCTCAGTAATAATCGCCATAAGCTTCGTTGAGGGTAAAAAAGTTGTTTATTTAACTTCATTTGTGTTTGCATATATGAAAGAAGATCGAGTCTTAGAGACTCACCATATGTTTAAGTCCATTAGAACTCGGTTGTAAGTCAATGAAATGTTAATTAGAAGAGAATTCACATATGCATACAATGATCAACATTATATTCAATGGACTCAATTGTACTGATGATGTTGCATTCAAAGAATAATGTTAATTGAAAGAGATTTTCATGTCCAACAAAATGTTCACAGAAAGAATCCAGCAGTTCAAGAGGATCCACTGATACATCTATTTTACAGTTCAGTTAGAATTTGAGGTAATCATGAGGAAACCATCACGGTAAACATCATCAAATTCATCAGTTGACCTCATTTTTGTTAGAGTTAACCCTCATTTTTGCTACAGTTATTGAGAGCCAATCATTTGACTGGTATGAACTCTCCAAAATGAAGTATTGACACAATTCGTATGTCTGTTTACTTGTGGTGTATAGGAGATACTGTAGCTTATGGAAAGTATTAGAGCGTCATCGAAGCACAAATTCTTCTTTCCTTATGTAATACAAATTATTTAATCACTTTGCTTAAACTATGCAGCCGACTCTTCACAACAACTCTGTGCATCATGTTTTTGAGTTACTAACATTTTATGAGGGCTGAGGCTAGAAAACCCTCTAAGAAGATCCATTGATTTACATTTCGTAATGTATCTTATTATACTTAAGACTAAGTAGCGTATCATATATCAAATGCTTCATAATGCTAATGACTCACTGAACGTGTAACTCTTTCAATGAGTTCTGACTGGCGCCCGATTGATCGTCAATACAATTCTACCGTAAGACAATTCAAATATGTTATCGATTCGTGATTATTAATGTATATCAAAATCGTCCGAAGCATGTGATAGAAGCAATTGTATGATTGAAACTTATCATTTTGTCTAATGATAGAAATCTGTTTCTTATGATCAAATCGCGTTCCTCGACTCATGATAGAGTCAAGTACGTATGCCATACCTCACCAGAGGTAGTAGTCTTCAGAAATTGATCAGCGGCAAGGGTTATCTTCTTTCCCTACGATGAGGTCAGACATTAGTTAAGTCAAAATGTTCAGCATTTTTTATGCAAATGTACTTGGTATGCTTTGCAATATGTCGTTATTTTAGTATGCACACAAAGTCACTCATTTCACTCTTTTTTTTTGAAATTTTATTTTTGAAACTGCTGTCATTTATAACGTTGAGTTTAACAGCCTCATACATGCTGTACCATGGGAAATAATTTTTTTCTTTTGTTTAAGTTCAACTATATCCGTTTTTGGTTTTCAGCATCAATCTGAAATCGATCATTCTACCGTACTGCAAAATTTGTACAGCATCTGTTCTACTTGTCTGTCAAGTACTTGTTTACTTCATGTGATGTTATCAGTTGCCTAAACAACGTACTGTAGTACTTGAGTTATCAAACAGTACGTACAGTACGTGATTACTCAAGTACTACAGTAAACGTACTGTAAACATCAAAAAGTCTTTGTTCTTTTCGTTATTTTTGACTCATTACAGAATCTTTACTCAATTTGTTGTATAGAGATTTCTTTAACTTTTTAAGAATAAGAATTTTTATAGATTATGTGAATTAATTAACTGAGGGACTCTGTAAGTAAATTAATTATCTTGTCGATTTCGAAGAAAATGGAATTGGTGGTGGCTAGCTGTCATTCATTCTTCATCGATGGATCTTTTGTTTTCACTCAAACCTTATTTTATATCCTTAATATTTTCCTCATTTGAAAGTATCATGCTTTTGTTCGAATTTCATCGACTACGATTTCAGCACATCGGCAAGCAGTGCCTTCATTCCCGAAAGACAAAAGTTTTTTTGGTAAGGGTTTCCGGGATTCTGTTTCTCCATCAAATCCAACGCAATGCGTAATATTCCAGAAGACAATCCCTGAAGTAGTTAAGCATCACAGGATATTGTGAGGTGTGTGGCACGCAATCAACTCTACCATGAATTTTATAGGTAGCCGAAAGCGAATCTGGTGTTTATAATTATTTGACGCAAGCTGTTTTCACTCACACACTCACTCAATTCGTACTACGTATTATATTGATTGGTTTTGATTGTTAAACATCTTGAGTGTCATCTCATTAAGCAGTACTCGAGTTGAGTATGTACAGTACAACGCAAACACAGGCTGGCGTTAGGATTGAATCGCCTTTTTCCAGAGCCTCAAAATCTTATGTCAATTATGCGATCTTTTCGATCAAACGCTAATTCTAGAAAAAAATTAATACTTCAAAGTTCAAACAACAAGTCGAACAAACACTTTTTCCCCATTACTCACCTTTTTGAAGTAGTGGATTTCCTCTATTTTTTTAATGTGGGCAATCGCTTACGTCAATGCTGAAGCTAAGATCTTGTGGCTGTAATCAACATATTGACCTATATTTGGCCGAGTCATGCATAACAACGAGACACCCGTCTTTCCTTTTTAATTTGGGTGCTCTGTCATTTATCCAGAGTCCTTTTAGAACCTTCGTCCCGTTATGCTTTCAAACCCTATGTGCGCCTAGTGGAGTATTTACCTTGAGTTTTATTTCTCAATCTAGGTGCTCGTATACTCTAATTCATAAGGAATGGCCCGTTTCACCACTATATTTCTAACCGCAAACTTGGCATGAACTTAGTTGTATTGTACTCAAGCTTAAGCTTATACGATTGCAGTTTTTACCACTGAGGTATATAATGCACTCTCTTACTAGAAGGTCATACAGACGGTTGAGAATGAATCGGTGTTTTAGATAATTTCTCTAAGTGTTGCCAAATGCTCTAGTCTTGTCCTTTTAAGCATCGTTTAACATCTGTGCTTACTTTATCAGCGATAAAGCGTAGAATAAACGGGATTTTACTTGTGCTGGAGCTTACGTCCAAGAGCTCATCTGTTCTACTGTACCTTTTGTGAGTTGTGAATGTAGTATAGCCATTGAATGTAGCTCATTCTTATGCTAAATTCAGTGGCTAGGTTCGTTTTGCTCCGCCAGTACATAGGCTGCTCGTTGTTTGAATCGTATTTCTTACAAGTGCTTTCTTTGAATGTAAGGGATGGGCAGATGACCAGTCTGTTTGAATGTTTCTATTAATTGGCTTACGGTACCATTTTGCTGCAAAACCCTTATCTCAAATGCCCACATAAACACAAAAACGATAACCCCGTGTCATGAGGTTTTCCCCCTGATTAACTTTATGTGCTCTGATTGTTCACTTAATTGCAAACAATCTGTTCATGTCTTCTTATAGGATCAAAGATCATATACAGTGTAGAGCAACGTTTGAAATCTGAGGATAGGACCCTCAATTTTAGGGAAGTAAGCGATGCTTTAAGGTGATATTAATCGTTGTTTTATTGCAGACCCTTCTAATTATGGTTAGTATTTACCGGACCATATAGAATTTAAACGTAAAGCGCCGTTCTGGAACTTATGGTTATGATGGATGATTCTAGCCCTTAGGTTGAACTCATGAAACCTCTTCCTTTGTCGTTTTGTAATGAATCACCTCTTTTTGGCGTAATTCAAATAATACAAACCTCATTTAACTAATTACTACATTTAAGTACTACATTTAACTAATTATTTAAATTTAACTAATTCAAGGAAGACGAAATTGATTATGTTGAGGTGTTGATTATCATTTTATTACAGTATCTATTAGGCGGCTTCTTTGTTTTCTTCTTTGCTTTCCGATTTTTCCGGCTTACAAAATGATATCCTCCTTAGGGATGCTTTATTCTAGCATGCATGCATCGTTAATATTTATTAAGACGATAATCCCTTAGGATCCTTTTATGATTCGAAAAAAAGTGCATGAGGTAAGTGACCTATTCTCGTCCCTTTCATTCTTATCAATTTTTTCATATGAAGGATTGATCGAAATAGGAGGGATGAGGAATTTTTTTGTAAACTTACACGTTTGTAGTCTTATGTTGTTGAGTATTTTGTCGGCTTCCTCACTAAAATCAATGGAGGTCAATCATATGGAGGAGAATATAAGTCATTATTTCACTGTTGTTTAATGTTAAATCGATGTGACAGGATATAATTTGCTTTCATACAAATACAACAACAATACGCACATGCATTTATGCATATTAGTCAATCCGAAACAATTAAGGATAAAGCCTCTGCTCTCTGGATGCATATGCGTCGCAGTGTATGCATTAGCTTGTTTACATACCAGTATGTTAGCACTGAATCACTAGAATTTCCAATGACGTGATTGAGGTAAACAAGTCAATCAATGGGTCTAATAGGAATTCAATGATTTGTAGATTGCCATGAATATCATTTTGATGAGTGAATGAGTTCCATCTTTCCGTTCCACGACTTTATTCATCCTCATGTAGACTGTTTACTAAATGCCAAGTATGTTGTTTAAAAAAATCGTTCTATTCTACTTCAGAATTAGTGACATCAGAAACTTCATCGAGATGAGGTTAAGCTTAGGAATAGAATTTATGACATCATTTATGCTACTTGTCATTTATGAAGCAAAAACGTCATCATGTTGAATGTTGAAATAGTTATGAATGGAATGAAAATGAACATTTTCAGTACTTTTTTCATCTTAAGATGTGATCCTTTTATGATCTGCAGAAAAATCAATTGTTTTCCTCGCTCCCTTTCTCCTCTTCCTTCTTGTAGGGTTTCACTCTCTTTCTTTCATAGTTGCATTTATACTAGTTATGATTGTGTCTAACACGTTGAACTTTTCGATCTTATTGTCATATTGATGAATCGATATCGATTGATGTGTAATCGATTTTGCAGATGTGGATGAACGGTGACGTACAGCCGGAAATTTCTGGCTCTACGGCACCAGATTGTTCTGGAGACATGCAAACGCTTATCGATGAAATGCGTAGGTTTCAGCCGTAAATTAAATATTTTCAATTGTATAATTTATATTTATAATAATCCCATTCCGAATGATTTTGTAAATTTTTCCTATAGGCTCTAATATTTTTATTTATTGCCATTAAAATAGCAAGGCTTATCAAATCTGTAGCGAAATTCAACGAAATGTGACATTATGAAGCTGAGTTACAGTCTAAATATGTTTTAACCTCAGGTAATGAGTGTCGAGCAAGTTCCACCATCGAATTTAAGCTAGTAGTTCATCGACTAAGATAACTTTTAGCATGCACAATAGATAGAAGTACTGCAGATCAGTGCACTATTGCAAGACTCAATTCTATTCCATACTCTGGTTGATTAGACGTTCCTTTCTTCGAGGATGAGTGATTGGGCACATCGTGGGAAGAATTCAGCAGGATTAGCAGGACGGTTTTTTTTCAGATAGGTTGGCTAGCCAGTAGTTGTGGTAGAGAGTCATCGATGTATTCAATCACCTTCGTGATCGCTAATGAAGTCAAATATATTTATAGTTAGAAGGTCAAGGATGTTATACCCTCTTTCACGATAAATGAAGCATAAAAAGTGCTACTAACAACTGTTGTGAGACTTGTATCCCTAATGATGCTGAGTCAAACAAAAAGCTTCAGACATCAGATGTGATTCAAACTTCTATTACACAGATGTCCGGTCTGGTACGCTACCGATTGCACTATAAAGGACGGCTCTATATGAGCACCTCAAAGCTTCACTTATTAATCAAAGTGGTTATATTATTAGCACACGTCCATTAACAATTACCTCGCATTTTGTCAGCAATTGATATTTTTGAGGACGATTTTGAAGCATCGAGGATTCTTGATAAATCTAATAATGTTAAAATAATCCTTGGGAAAACCGAAAAATTCTGGAATGTTTTGATCATTTTTAATACAATAGCCTCTGATTAGTGCAAACTTTGATCTACATTAAACCAAGAAGGCTAAGTGGCTCGGTGGTTGAGGTGCCACAGTGACAAGCAGATCCGATGCAGTTCTCGGCCGTCGTCTGGGCCTACCAACGTGTAGACGCATATCCCATCAGAATGGATTCATCAACGCTAAAACTTATATTAAACTCAAACTCTTGGAACACATTTGACTCTCTACTTTATGAACTTCGTGATCAATTTGTCAGATTTATTTCTATTCATATTTTTATTTTTATGTGTTGTGGTGAAGTTAATCTTTGTACTTTTCTACCGAGTGTGTAACTTGAATGCTTTCATTATCAGTGATAGGTTTTGCTCAATTTTGTTGATATAAATGTGGATTACGGTAACTTTGAGTTCATTAGTGCAGATGCGGACACTGTAATATGTTTAATGTGAGTTCACAGCGATTTATTATTGCGATGTAGAACCGATTAGGCGAAGTCCAAAGAGTTCATTCTTAACATAATCCACTACTTTAGACGTGTTAATCTTTATGCTAGGATTGAGTCTCAGTGCAAATTAGTCATAAAAAAATAAACTCTATCACTTATTCAACTCATCGTGATATCGGCGGTCGAGTAAAGATTGATGCCACCGTTCATCCTGAAACATTCTATGATTTGAAAGCGCAAATATTGATATCATTATTGATCACAGAGGTTCCTTAAAATTCACGTCGTCAAATGAATTTTTGATTTTTCCAGATTTTTACTCAAAATCTGAAGCTATCGCCATCTCTTGATATATTGTGACAGGGTAAAAGTTTAAAAATCATGAAACTTTCACCATAATTAATCTGAGTGGTCTTGAGCGGAACCGACTACCGTAATCATTTTTGTTCATTTGAAAACATCAACATAGCGCATGTAGCGTTATTTCGTTGAATGTTTATTTTTATTATAATTTGCTGTAATATTTTATGAAATAGTGACATTGTGGTGGAGTTGCCACAGTGACACGTAAGCTCGAATCTGTTCGCGGTCGTGCCCCCCAGGCCTATCAAGCCCGCCATCCCTTCGGGGTCGGTAAATTGGTACCAGAGAAATCTCGGTAAGATAACTGGCACTGACTTAGTGGAAAGTGGTCAACTCAAGTCACTGTATAGATCACACTTGCATTCAACCACTTCAACGATATCACGTTGAACACGAATGTGTAGATGCATTCCACCACAAGAGAAGGCATTGATCAACGCCAAAGCTTATCTTATCACATCTTAAATTCCATAATTTTTTCAGGTATACAAGATTTTGATTCGATTCGTTTCGCAACATATCGAGCTGCATGCAAATTACGATTCATTCAGAAAAGGACAAATGGTCAGCAGTTTTTCTCCTTGTTAGAATTTTTCCTCATGCTTTAGTAGCTTTCATTAGCATTGCTATTAGTTTTTCATATTTTTTTTTCTGTGATGCTTCATTTTCATACTGTATTCTTCTACAACCAATCCTTTAATGAATTTTAGTGCATTTGGTGGATATATGGAATATGATTGAATCGTTTCGAGAAAACGGTTTAAATGCCATGCCTATACACACACAGGTACTCGTGACGTCATTTTGTTCCTATTTTCCTCGTCACTTATAACAGAAAGTCATCACTCACTTTTGCTATAAGCTCTGCTGAATTGGTTCTTATTTCCCAACAAAATCCATCCACTTTTTGATACTACTGATTCTGATGATTTTCATTTTAAGAAGTCAGAAAAGGTAAACACTTGGTGTCAATCAATTCCAGTAGGCTAAACCGAAGCGTTCGTCTCCAACGTGATATCCGTGAGGGAATTGAGTACGATTGAGCTCTCTAATGATAACTGTTTTGTAGTATGTAATCTGTTTTCCAAGCTAATGCTGCTTATTTTCTCACGAATTTCTGGATCTAATGTATAGAGATGGCGGGCTTAACAAGCTTGAAGGCGGACAGAAACCGTGAAGTGTGCAGCAATACCTGCTAACACTTCTTCTTTTTATGAGAAACAGTTTATTGAATTTTCTCTTGCTGGATAATAATCCTTGAAATATGAGATAATCAAAAATGGTTAGAGAATGACATTAGTGATGGAGAAGAGGCTTGTCACTCAAAGCTTGTCACTCTTATTGTCGTCGTTTCTTGATAGTTTATAGAATAGAGAGGAAAACATATAGTGTATATTGTTTATTATTGATTTTGTTTCCAGATAAAAACATCACGAATAGAACTGCTGTTAACAACTATCTATCATAATTTGAATAAGCGTCTTGTTTCATCACAACATATTGATACGGATAAATCAATATCATTACTACTTAGTTTTTTACTAGGAACATATGATAAGTGAGTATCATTCGTTGAGTGATTATTTGATGAATAGAAAAGCTTTACCTCAATATCATATCATTTCATAGGCAACATACTGGACGTTTATCTGTCTTTTCCATTAAGATAGCATTAGCGACAATTTGTGCCGGAAAATTGGTAGACAAGTTGAGGTGTGAGTAAATTTTCTTTCGTTTCTGTACTCAAAATTTCTTACATTCTTTACATATTTCATTGAGTTTGAGTTTCATATTTCATTGATTATCAACATTATATTTATAACGTTCATAAGGTATTGATTGATGATGTAATACATTTTGTAGTGGTTGTTTTTGTGAAACTTATAAGCTTATAAAGCTGTGAAGCTTATGAATGTCACTAAGACTTGATAACTTGGATTTTTACTCGTTCCTTATTCCTCTCGAAAAATAACTAAATAGCTATTCTGTCTGTGGTGGTGATTTATTATGGGGCGCAGTGGCGCAGTGGTAGAGGTGTTTTAGTGACACGTGAGTCCGAATCAGCTCGCAGCCGCCCCTAAGCCTACCAAACCCACCATCCTTCCGGTGTCGGTGTGTTGGTACCAAGAAGATCGAGGTTAGATAACTAGCATTGGCTTAGTGAAGACAGGTCAGCATAAGTCACTGTATAGACCAGGCTCGCATTCAACAACTTCCACGACACGATATCACGTAGAATACCAGGTGCGTAGGCGTCTCCTCTCACAAAAGAATAATCAGCGTCGATGTCCACCTTATCTTATCTTGGCTACCTATTTTCTCAGATTAATCTGGTAACGATTTGATCGGCAAACTGATAACGGTGACGATTTGAAACTGTTAAACCTCACATCAATATAATATGAATAGTAAATTAGTGAGTTCTTGAGGATGTCATCATCATTCAGTCTAATATTGGTTGAGTTAACAAACATAATGATCAACAACGATATTTATCAAATCAGACTAGTTTACAATTGATCGCAGGACCTACAAATGTTTCTCTTCAGGTAGAAATATATCAAATATTACAAGTTTGTAATTTTACTAAATTTCCAGACATGTTTTCACAAATTTCTGACGTATCCGGTTTTCTGGAGTACGACCGTTTCACGGATTTCTTACAACAGGTGATTGGAAGAAACTGCTCATTGAATTACTCTGCACAGTACTGTACTTCTCTATCTACTTCCTATAGATACTCGCATTGACTACGGCCGTATTCGAAGCACCAACGTTCGGTTTCTCAGAAGGAGCCGTATCACAGTGCTTCTCTAAGGTGTGTTAATGTTAATGTTATTGTTTGTGCTTACCTCATTAGACATACAACCTCAAATGTTTACTGATTCTTTTTGAATCGTGAGGAGTGAGAGAGTTAATTGGTTCACTCATACGCTTGATTTACATGAATTCTTATGTTCAAATCTAAAATTCATTGTGAAGTCGTTAGACGAAAACGAATAAATAAGAAAGAAGAAGAAAAAGGGAATTTAGGGGTACATGAGGGTAACCGAATAGAAAACCCTACAAATTTTAGAT
>KN716668.1:0-21057 GCA_000816705.1 Dictyocaulus viviparus | reverse complement strand
GTTGATCTTCTATACTATTATTGTTGTATAATATCTAATACACAAATAATAAAAATGAGTCTAAATGCATATAGGAGGTATGAGGCAAGCCAGTGCGACCCGAAAGAAACGATAACCCTTCTGATATGACCAGTACAATGTCGATGATAGTTCAAGATTTACAATGAATCCACTCCACATGAAACCAAAACCGTCAGGATTGAACAGAATAGAAATTTTCCTAGGAGGAATGTTTGTGGTTTTACACCGTGATCATCAATGTCGTGAATTCTCTTCTTTATTGATGTGGTCAAACCTTTTATTAATTCTTTAACATTTCCATTTTAGTGCAAAAATTTAGTAAATAAATATTTTTTCTATTTTTAGGATAACTACGAGTGAGAATAACTCTGAAAAAGGTCAGTTCATTGATGCATCATTGAAATATAGTGGTATGTGAAATGCGCACTTCAGTGTTAGGTCTCTCCGTTTCTCTCACAACAATTTTTGACCTCCATCCCTCCGAGTTTGGTAAATTGGCACCAGAGATCTCTGAGCATGACAACTAGCACTGACGTGGTGAAGAGTAACCAACTGAAGTCACTGTCGTATTCAACCACCTCCACGATATCACATTGAACACGAATGCGTAGAGGTTTCTCGCCACAACGAACTCATCAATAACGAAGCTTACATTATGCTCAGTTTTCTATTTTCATTGCTTAATGTATACAAAGTGTTTAATAGAGGTATAGTTTTTGATAGAGCATGCAAAAGGTGGCGATTGCAACCTTTCTGATAAGCGACGTTCTGCACAACATCGTTGATCATCGACGGTGCTGTTGAGACCATCTTGAAGTAAGATCTTTCTCTAAAAGCATCAAAGAAAAGCAGAAAGACCTCAGCAAACTGTTTCGAACCACAATGAAAAGACGGGATTTGCGTGGATTCAAGATGGGTGGACACATGAATCAGAAGGAGTTGAATAGTGGAGTACATGTACACCGTGACATGTGCATCTTGCTTGATCGGAATAAATCCGGTTAGTTCTTGAGCTGGATGATAACTGGGAATGAAAAGTGGATTGCCTAAGAAAACATCGTAACGAGTAGAACACATTGTTAACCTGCAGAACATATGGTGAAATAATCGAGTACTAATACAGTACAATCTCCCAAGAAATATTGTCAGCAAGTGGATAATTTGAAGGTAGCAGCTCAGAAAAAGAGGCCGGTGAAATTCATCAGGAAGGGCATTGTACTGCATCATCATAATGCAAGTGCACATAGTGCATTGAGGAACATTGAGGTAATTGCAAAACTCGGCTGGGAGATTCTGTCGCATCCATTATATTCCCATAACTTAGCACTCTTTGAATCTTATTTGTTTTTGTCCACCCAAGATTTTTCGAAAAGCAAAAAATGAATGTGATATTAAACAAGCAATAGTTTGATTTTTTCATCAAAAGATGACATATTTCTAAGGAATGTGACATGGAGATTGCCCTCAGGCTAACACGAGGTCATTGATAATAATAGCAATTATAATATTTAGTAAACTTTACTGACGCTTAAAAGAATTTATTATCTGGTTTATTCTAAGAACGGACAGAAGTTTTCTGTAGATTTGTTAAATTTCTTTGAGGCAAAAAGTTGAACTAGTGAGTTATCAATAGAGTAAAAGCAACCAAACAGCTTATCGAACTCCATTATTTCGATGTTTTTATGCGCTTGATTTGTTGGAAACACTCATGAAATGGAATTTCAAGCGTTAATGCTTTTAACTCATTGACTCATTTTTGCGTGCACATAGGAAAAATGAACTTCGTGTAGAGCTTTTCGTGACGCCAAATATTCAAGTTAGTTATATTTATTTGACAAGAAAACGTCTTACAGTAGCATTTAAAGATACTGGAGACGTTCTTTATGGAAATCTTGATAATTATTTATTCAGAAAGTGACGTAAATGAACGAGGACATTGGAATAATAAGGTGGAATTTCTGTTGAGTACAGTTGGTCTAGCCGTCGGTCTTGGTAATATATGGAGGTTTTCGGCATTAGCTTACAATAATGGTGGAAGTAAGTGATACTGTAGACGACGGAAGACATTCACTTGGTGATCTGAGTAAATTCGTATTTGTTAGCAACCTCCAATTTGAGGTGCATTCCTTATTCCATATATTATATTAATGGTGTTGTTTGGATTACCAACAATATATCTTGAAATGATTATTGGTCAGTACACAAGCAGTGGTCCATCAACAGCCTACAGGCATTATATGCCAGCTTTTCAAGGTATCTCCATTAAATATTCACCTTATAGGAATAATACAAATGTATTAATTAATTGTAATCCATTAAGTGTCATAGTATTATAAATTATAAGAATGTACACCCATTATTACTCATTATAACTGGTAGAAAAATAAATTGCACAATAAAAGATCATACATCAGGTTTGACTGAATCACTCAGTTATCAGCTTAACTGAATATAATACCATTATCGACTTACCAGATCAAATCCGCTTGTGGATGTAAGCTGTTGTAATATCCGCTCACAAACAATAACTGAAGCACTGAGTGATTGTTACTTGAGGACCTCGGTAGTGCAGTCGGTAACAGGACATACAGAGTGTCTGCTAAACTCGGGTTCGAGTCTCGTCAGATGTTCGGAGGTCTGCGATTCATTATGCATCCTGGAATTTCCACAAATAGTTTTTATTCCTATATTCCGTTAGCTTTCTCAATTGATTCCCTACTTATTCCAAGTGGGTCGTGATTTAAGCTTTCGTCAGAAGCCGTTGCATAATCTGACATCAACTTCTGATACGAGCTTTGTCTCGCTTTTTCAAATACTATTTACCAGCCAGAATCCAGATGTATACAGCTGAATGTCCATCGTTTCCAAGCTGCTCTGTTCTCATATGTAACTGTGTCTGGTTAAGCTTTCACTTTAGAATCCTTATTCTATTTTTTTATTCCATTTACAGCATCTATTTGAAGGGAATATAAGCATCTTTTACTATTGAGTAAATTCCTCAGAGTTCATATGTTAAAGCTAGAAGGAACCCTGTTTTATTTCTTTCTATTTAATCATTACGATACCTAATCCTAGTGTTAATGTTAATGCTTAAATCCAATGCTGCTAATGCCAGTGCTACTTAGTCACGCAGCGCAGCGGTGGTGCTGTCATGATAGGCAGGTTCGAGTCCGTCTCGTGGTCATTTCCACAGCCAATCAAGCCCACCAATCGCTTTGGGCTCGCTAAATTGGTAGCACAAAACTTTGCGTAAGATAAATAGAACTGGCTTGATAAAGAGTGGTCAGCTTGAGTCACTGTATAGAAGAGGCTCATTCAATTCAGCTTTCACGATATTACGTTGAACACAAATGCGTAGGCGTGTCAAGTAACAGAGGTTGATCAACGTTTAAGCTTATAACTTCAGGAATAGGATGGTCTATGATGTTTATATCATTCTCTGTTTCTGTTTATTATTGTTTAATAGTTACATGGAGTTTTTTATATTTAATGCATTCGTTTGTCGATGGAATATCAGAATGGTCAAGTTGCAATAATGAATGGAATGATATTTGTAAGTAGATGATTTTTTCATTAATTTATGTATTTCACTCATTATAGACAAATCGAATGACAAACTTTTAACTCATTTTGAGGTTATGATGATTTTTATAGATTGCGTAATTGAAAGTGAAA
Source organism: Dictyocaulus viviparus (assembly GCA_000816705.1). Taxonomy (NCBI): domain Eukaryota; kingdom Metazoa; phylum Nematoda; class Chromadorea; order Rhabditida; family Metastrongylidae; genus Dictyocaulus; species Dictyocaulus viviparus. Next base: position 17,361 of record KN716668.1, on the reverse strand, counting down.
TGGAAGAATGCAAACGTAAGGACGCTAGTCGTCCAGTAGCATTTAATGGTACTTGTATTCCCAATATGTTAGAACCGATGCGAACACCTTTCGATCAATTCTTCACGTAGGTTTAGTAACTCATTCATGTGCTGAGATTGTTGAGGATTCAACTAAATGAGGATAAAATCCTAAATTATCAATACGAGCACGAAAATTTCTTAACTCATAGATTAAGGCTATGATGAAATGCGGCATTGCACATTAGCCATGCACCAGGTCCTAATCCTAACCATAACTTGAGCTCTCATCCTTATCTAAATTCTTCTCTTGTGAAAAGTGTCCGTCACCCGAAATCGATTGGTAGAGCACAAAACATCGATTCACTAGTGATTGAGCAACGTAAGCCATTATTAAAAGAAGCGGGCACATTTTACCACTACGTTACTTTGATGAAGCTGAATCCATGACACATCCAGCAACTGGTGTGTTCCAGAAAATAAGAAGATTAGAAGGAAAGCTAGAATAATCTATCTGAAAATGAAGATGCGTTACGCATTCGTCCTCTGTATGAAATCGTAGAGGTGCTTAGTCATCAATAGATTGACTTGAGGTGAATAAAATGTCATCAAATGAGTGCTGTTTACACTGGTGGATAAATCTGATAAAGTTTCACCGAAAGCTGAGGAATAGAGGGTTCAATATGCCTAGAGTTACAAAGCTATAGAACTTTAACTAAGCTAATTATCGATTACACTACACCGCAATAGATGGATTCGATTTGATCATCTTCAATAAAAGTCTAGCAAACAATTAATGGTGGTGTTCATAATAGAAAATTATGAAATTTCTAGAAATGTCGTTACAAAACGATCTACGGGAATCGATGATTTGAAAGCAATTAATTGGTCGGCGTTTATCGGTTTGGTAACGATGTGGTGTTTAACATTTTTAATTTTAATCAAAGGATATAAATATATGGGAAAAGCTGCTTACGTAAGTAGAGTGAAAAGTATAGATTGAGGTAACAAGTAAAGTACAAAATTCATAAGAAGTTTTTTTAGTTCACCGCCACAGCTCCATACATTATTATTGTTATACTATTTTTTCGTGCAATAACATTAGAAGGATCTCGAACTGGAATCTATTATTATTTAGGAAAGCCAGATTTCTCTAAAATATTCTACCATCAGGTATAATTTTTATTAAGAAGACAATAAGATAATTGTTGGCGTTGATCAATCTCTTGTGACGGGTTGCGCCAACGCATTCGTGTTCAACGTGATATCGCGGAGATGGTTGAATGCGTGCCTGGTCTATACAATGACTTGAGTTGACCACTCTTCACCAAGTCAGTGCCACTCATTTTATCCAAATTCCTCTGGTACCAATTTACCGACCCCGGAGGAGTGGCGGGCTTGGTAGGCTTGGGGGACGGCCGCGAACTGATTGGGCCGGCGTGTCACTGCGGCACCTCTACCACTGAGCCACTACGCCCAAAATTTTTTCTCAATCAATGCTATATTATAATCGACGACTGATACTATCTTATCATAATCACACACAATATGACAAGTGTTTTGTTATGGTATATGAGGTTTTTGAGAAAAAAATCACATATACCTCATTCCATTTAGATATGATGGAGTGAAATTCGTAGAGTTACGATAGTACAAGAGTTTCGATCGATAGTGTTGGTATGAAAGTAATAACGATGGAACTTTTCAAACATATTTAGACATGGTCGGCAGCACTCATTCAAATATGCTTTTCAATCAATACTGGATACGGTGGTGTCCTCATGTTATCCTCATACAATAAAAAGGACAATAATTGCTTTAGGGTATGTGCTTTTGTAAATAAAAAGAATACACTGATTATGTACTATAAAAGTAAATCTCATTGTTAATTTATTCTGAAATACTTTAATAATTTGATTTTAAAAAACAACTTTGAGGCTGACATCGATATCGATTGATTTATTGATTGATAAGATCACTGAGCGATGATAATCTCGCAGTATTGGCACACTTACTGATCAACACTACGACATCGTGCGATATTTTAGTTAAAAGATTTACGAAAAAAAAACCAAAAGCTTAACAGATTGATAGTCTGCGGGATGGGGGGGTCACACGAGTTCCGCCTAAGAATTTGAGTTTGGAAGCAAACTCAAAGAGGTAAAGATATCGATTTCGTTATTTATTCAGGATGCATGGATTGTTATTATTGGTGATTTTCTGATGAGCGTATTTGGTGGTGCAGCCGTATTTGCTACACTTGGTTATTTATCACATCAATTACAAAAACCTATTGATGAAGTCGTTTCCAGCGGTAATACATATTAACATGTTTGTTATCAAATCATAATATATCCAGCTAACTCTAGCTGTTGTAACTCCTCACAGTCAGAATACTTAATTCATCCAACCTCATTATTGACCGATTTGTTTATTGTTCTGTTTTGTTAAGATGTTTATTGTATTTGAGGGCATTCGTTGGCTTTTGTTGCCTATCCACAAGCGATATCAAAAATGCCGTATCCAACAATTTGGTGTGTACTGTTCTTCCTTATGATCTTTCTTCTCGGAATAAGTTCAGAAGTCGGTAAGTTACTGATGCATCTGAATACGTACTGTTGTTAATCGACTGAGTATCATTTCAGCATTAGTTGAAACATTCTGTACTGGTATTTATGATCAATGGCCATCTACTCGTAGAAAAAAATGGCTTGTATCACTTGCGTGCTGCTCCGTGTCGTTCATCTGTGGTCTGGTGATGGTTACTGAAGTACGTTTCCACTTCTTCATCATAATAACTTCAACTAATCATATTCCAACCATATATCGATTTCAATTATGTTATCACTGTTATCATTTCATGTCACTCTTTTGCTAATGGAGTAGGAATGAGTCGCATACATCTGAGTCACTTATCACTCAAACTCTTTTCATAAACGATATAGTTTCACGCATAGTATAATCCGCCATATCAACCATATTCGTTTTCGAATAGAATTAGTGAAGCTCTAGAAGAAAACAAATGAAGAGGAGAGAAAATCTGAAGGAGAATTATCTTATCACCTATGAGACGCGTAATTCATTTTGTTTCCACATTATGAAAATGCTTTAATACAAATTTTTCCTCAAAAATGAGTTTCAGTCATTGACCCTTAATAAGTTGGCGCTTCTTATTCGATTAGATATTTTTAGTTCCAACTCATTAATATTGAAATAATGGAAGGCTTGGTTTACATGACGTAGGATTGAAATAAGAAAAATCGACAGATTTTATCACTTTTAAGCTCAATGCCTCTTGGAATATCGTATTACTTATTAAGCGATGTGTTTGTAATCCTCATAAGCATTCATTACAGTCTTAATATGTGCCCTCAGATTCCAAACTCCTCCTGAAAACTACAAACTCATACCGTATAGATAAAGGGCATTGTAGTAGTGATTTTGTTTCTTTGATGTATCAATGAAAACTGAGAGCACGTGTAGTAATAAGAGATGCCGTAGGCAGTTAGAGTATGCCCTCAAGCGAACCCAACGTTTCACCACTTAGGGGTGTGTGAACTAGATCCAGAATGATGAAGAACGATAAGCAACGCTGATTCTGATAGTAAACGTTCATCTCGAGATGTTATGTATATCGAGCTCACATTTTACCACCTTCACGATTTTACGATGAAGTAGAATGGATGGTAGTTACCTCTAATGTACTGATCAATGACAAAAATCAAGTTATTTTATTAGAAGAGACATTCAGAAGATAAATTGAACGGTAGTTATCAATCAAATGATGAAGATTACAACTGTTTGCCAAGCGATTTGGTGCTGAACTGCTTGGCGTTGAATCATTGTCTATTCTTATAGGGTGGTTTCTTTTGGTTTGCTATATTCGATGAATTCTGTGGATCGACTGGTGCATGTGTTGTAATTGTATCCGAATTATGTTTAATTATATATGGTTACGGTAAGTGTAGCAGATACAATGTCTAAATATCATTTGGGCGTTCTTTAAAAATTCGAAGAAGCAGTATGACTTTGGTTGAGCTTACTATTTATGCCAATGACCTATGTGTATTCCACAACGTAGTTATCAGTGATATATAGCTCAATCGTTAGAATGAGGGATATCAACAAGCTTAAATGTCGTCACATTCGTTTCTGTAATTATCCTCGTTTCTATTAATGTTTATGGTTGAAACGAATGAAACAAACTGGTTGCAAGTTGTTACTACGCATAATAGATTTACTAAGATATAAGCTGAAAGAAGAGGTGCGTGTTAAAGGTGTTGGGATTGAATGCTGTTGCAATAGTGAATGTAGTTGCCGACTGGGTAGCACCGTTCTACAGCAATGGCAATTTAGTAGAATATTAGAAATAGACTCCTTTGTGCTTGGTAACGCCGTTTAAATAATCAGGCAATCTAGTAACACCGTTGTTATTTTATGTAGAACTCATCTGTTCAGGGAATAGGATACATTTCCTTACATGGCTGACTAGTTTGATTTATCATTGAAGCATAATTCTATCACTTTCCGATGACGTCATTGTACTTTTTTTCTTTCACTTCCTTCGTACTGGCCGATCTGTTATTTTATTAGCAATGTTGTTTGATCTTTCGTCTATTCGGGATGTACCCATATGATTCAGTCCTTTATGTGAATTCCATCATAATATTCGCCTTCTATCTCACTGTAGAGATGCGCCACCCATACGCCTTGAAGTTATAGTGGAGCTATTTGAATAGGAGTGTTCAATTCGGAGGAGTTTTCCTACCTCTTTCACTCATTGCTAATTTATACTACACGTCATGTTATGTCTGGCTTGAACAAACAGTCTTTCATTATGTGTGCGGAAACGTGGACCACACCCATCAATAAGAGGTATAAAAGGAGAATCCTCTTATGTATATCATTCACTCAACTCTTCTCCTCATTTATTGCTCTCAGACCATATTGTCTCGTCCATTGTTTTATTGTTGTTTTGCTATCCTTACATTAATGCTTTAATAGTATTTTATTATTTATTGATTAATATATGATCAGCTTTGGCGTAGATCAATCGCTCGTGGCGGGATGCGCCTACGCATTCGTGTCTAACGTGATATCGTGGAAGTGATTGAATGCGTGCCTGATCTATACAGTGACTCAAACTGACCACTCTTCATCGAGTCAGTGCAAACTATCTTACCCTGATTTATCTGGTACCATTTCACCGACCCCAAGGGGCGCAGTGCCTCAGTGGTGGAGGTCCCGCAGTCACACGCCTGCCCGAATCAGTTCGCGGCCGCCACCCAGGCCTACCAAGCCTGCCATCCCTCCGGGGTCGGCAAAATGGTAACAGGGGGGGCTGGAGAAGATAACTGGCACTGACTTGGTGAAGAGTGGTCAGCTCAAGTAATGTATAGACCAGGCACGCATTCAACCACCTCCACGATATCACGTTGAACATGAATGCGGGGGCGCATCCCACCACAAGGGATTGATCAACGCCAAAAATTATCTTATCTTATCTTATTTCACCGACCCTAGAGGAATATCGAGCTTCGTTGGCTTTGGGGACGGCCGCGAACTGATTTGGACCTACGTGTCAATGTGACTACTCTAACTCATTATGATTCGCATTATTAACTTATTTGACTCACTTCAATTGATTCGACATTTGACTTCAAAGTTTTGAAAGAATAAAAGTTAGATAACGCAATCCTTATGTGGTATATCTCATTTTGGTTACCTATGAATGTACTCGGAACTCATTTGAGGATATGAAAATGTTTACGACGATGTAGTAGAGATGTTAGGAGAACCAGGTGATGGAATACTGTCGTATTTTGGACCGTTATCACCATTATGGAAATTTTGCTGGAAATATACCGCTCCTATAATGGCTTCTGTGAGTTTTATTCCTTCTACTTTGATTTTTTTCTGTTCACTCCTCTTTTTTCTTTCTTTAAAACATCTGAAATTTTTAATCATTCATTTTTATCAATATACTGATCAGATTTCGACAGTAATCCTAACAGTACCACCACTCCAGATATCTTTTCTGTCATCATAGAGAAAATGAGTAAATCATCCTACCACTTTTAGCAGCGGAGCAGTTTTCAAGTAATATCTGTCTCCTATATAACAAAAATGAGGTAATGATCTACCAATTCCGAAGACGGAAACCATGTTGACCAGACGAAACATAGAAACCGCTTCCGGACGCTGTTCGGATGTCCGGAGTTTGAATCATGAAATTTGTTCAAAAATCGAATCCATTGCCTATGTAGCGGAGGGAACTCGACATTTAAGCCAAGAAAAATCATTCCACAAACAGTGAATAAATTCGTCAGAGTGTTCCCACAATTTTTTCTTCGCTTTATTTTTAAGTAGATGTCAGTCTACCTTTTTAAACAATATTCTTATTATGCTAGCACGATTTGCCTCAGTAATTGAGGCATCATTGTTTCATTGCTATTTATTTTGACGGTTGTGTAACTCTAATTGAATAAAAAATGCAGGTGATCATGGTTTTCACTCTAATTCGTGGTGAATTGATCTTGGAGATCGCATCTGGACATTATAGATTCCCAGACTGGGCTGTTGTGAGTTCATAGCAATTTTCACTCAAACTAACTCATTTCTTAGTTCAAATTGAGTTCCATTAATTTATGTAATCGACATTCATCTCAAATTAATATGCAATATTTCATTTTTGAATTCTTATATTTTAAGGCATTTGGATGGTTTTTGAGTTTACTACCAGTATTTTTCATTCCATTTTTCTTCTTCACAAACTATTTCGAATGGCTTAGGAAAGAAAGAGTTAGTATATCTCATTAACAATCAATATTATGAGGTAATGCTTCTAATAGAGATGTTTAGCCGCTTCAAACATTATTCGAAATTCAAAAAACATTACCGTCCTATACGAGGATAATGAGTGCGACAACAGATGACGATAGCGCTTCTGTGCCAACATCACAAGCCAGCTCCTTATCGAGATCGAAATCCGACCCGTCAGTCAAAGTGAAAGATTTCGTGCTATAAAAATCACTATCAAAAAATTATGCACAACGTTTTTGTAACCTATAAATATCATAATATGTTTGCATAGAATAAATGTTATGTAACTTGTACACATGCACTTTATTCAGTTAATATATTTATTATTTACAAACAAAACACTTGTAATTAAATGCATTCACTCAGAAATGAGGATAATCATAACTCGAAGGAACGTTTCGAAAGAAAAAAACCACCAATGTCTATTAGATAAGTGAATTTTCGATCATATAACTGTATATAGACGATTTGGGAAGGGCGGAGGCGCAGTGGCGCAGTGGTTGAGGTGCCACAGTGACAAGCAGTTCGTCGCCGTCTAAAAGGCCTACTATGCCCAATTGGCTAATTGTTATCTGAAGTAATCTGGTTGGAATAACTGCACTGAATTGGTGAAGAATGGACAACTCAAGTTACCGCATAGACGAAGTTCGCATCCAACCACCTTTACGATATCAAGTTGAACAAGAATGCGTAGGCGCAACCCGTCATAACCCGGATTGATCGAAGCCGAAGTTTATCTTGACGTACTCTGTGGTATTCAAAGCGCAAGATGTAGTGAATCATAAAAATGCCTTTTCCTGTCTTTAATATTGTCGTCGACACAGTGTTTCCGAAGAATCCTAGCAATTTTTTGTTGTTTCAGTACTGAAATGCAAGAATGATGGCTAGATTTAGTATGCCGACATAAAATATCCTAATTTTTGAGTTTAAATATCAACATTTATTAAAAACGACACAACACAATAGTTCTCCTTAGTGTCGAGAGTATGAAATTGTCAAGTACACAAAAGAACGCAGAAAGTAATTCATAGCATTCGTTGAGTTTTAAAAATCTACAAAAAATGAGTTTCAAGCCTCATTCTCACTGTTGACAAGCAATCTTACACAGCTGAGTTGATCACAAGAGTGTATAGTGTGCTAAGCGAATTGCAGAGAGGTGCAAGTTCGAATATCGTCTGAGGCTTCGAGTTTTGGGAGAACTCGTAGATATGAAATATAACAAACGATACGTTCGAAATAGTCTCAACTTGCTTAATAATTGAAAAACCTCCAACCCTCTACCTCCCGTCCTTTAATAGTCCAGCGCCTCAAGTCACGTGTTCAATTGTTGTAAAGAAGTTCCATAGTTCCAAGTTCATTATAATGAAGTTCTATACGGGTACGTACCAATCCAATCCGATAATGTCGTCAAACTCATAGAGAAATTCAGAATACGATTCTTCGACGATAATTGGTCAATTTCGACAGATATTACCTCGTTGTATTCCTCATCGACACTCATAAAACGATCATTTCGTGAGAATTATCGGAATTTCGTCACTCGCTGAACACATCTGCGACAATCTTTATTAGTTTCTAGCAAGTTTAATGGATAGTTTCACACACGAAAGCAAATATATCACCTTACGAAATATTGTTGATCAAATGAAGAAAACGATCGATAAAAATCAACAACCCTTATGAGTTTAGACGAGGTAAACTTCTACGTGTCCTCTATCATTTTAAAGTTTAAAAATTCTAAGAACTCACAATTTCCTTCCTCCTCACATTGATTTCAATCATCATTTTTTTGGTCTGAGGTAAAAAACTATTGATTTTCTTACATCAATTATTTTCTTTAACATAATCGGTGTGCGAGTGTTCTTATTGAAATAGTTTTTAAAATATTATTAAATAGCTTGATTGTAATGGTGTTATTAAAGTAAATTTCATAAATTCTACTTTAATATGGAAGCCTATCTAGGTTTCCTCATGAGGACGGTTTTGTATTTTTTTTTCTGATTGAACAATGAAGTACTCCGTCATTAAGACTAACACTTCCCATTGAGGTATGGTAAAGTACTCAAACAAGGTAGAAGAGTATTGTGTAACCTCATTTTTCCTAACCGTACTATACTATTATTTTTTTCTAGCGCTAATATCAATTGACAATGTTCACGATTCGTTCACGAATCTGTTTTTCTAGCTGAATGATGATTAAGCTTCATTGCTGAGGTCAACGTGATATAATCGTAATTTCATTTTATTTTCCAATGATATTATATTGTCCATAGTTTTGCTGAGATGGCTACAGAACTCGGAATAGCTTGGGCTGCCCTCACATCAAGACTGACATTCCACGGTGAGCATTTGGGACATCCGCCACACGACGAGCATATGGGGCATTCGCCCATGCACCACGCCACATCGGTGCTCGAAGTTACAAACACTTCAACAGCGAAATTTCACAGCGTGTTTGTGTGCGAGCCATGAGCCACGCCACCCACCATTCTAACAAACACCTCTCATCGTTCGAATTCAACAGAAACACCGCATGACATTTGCCATGTCGTATCAATGCCCAGCTAATTAACAAACACCTCAACGGCAAAGTTCCACGGCGAGCGTGCGGCTCATGAGTCACACCACCGACCGTTTTAACAAAAATCTCTAGTACGTCATTTTTAACTGATGAACCGTATGGCAACCGCCAGACAGACTTCGGGCAATCAACGACCACCCTGACACAGGGGCTCATCACCCTCGCTCTGCAACACCTGACTAACGTTTTCACATTTATGACGTTATCACGTCGAGACATGCAAAACATTCCCTCTAATGGGCATGCGTCTTATCTCGACCTCATAGGTATATAACATGGATCCATAATAGACATCAAAAACATATTGTAAGCTTCAACCAAAGCCTAATACCGACAACATACGCACCCGCCACATCACATTTGACGTCTGGTTTTTCAACAAGCACCTCTCAACTGTCAAATTTCACAGCCAACTTTAGGGCAAATATAGCGAATCATTATAGAGTAACGGTACAGTTATGGCGCGTACTGCAGTGGTGACAAGTACATAATAAATAAATATCAGTGGAATTGACACATAAACAAAATATAAATAAACGTGAAACAATTTCTTATGCTTAATAAAGCATAAGAATAAAGCAATAAACAAAAACAAATAAAAATAAGTAAAAGTAAATGAATAAGGGACGAAAATAAAGATACAAAAATAAACAATAAAGTATTGTATTATAAATATAAAGCATAGGGCCTAAGCTTAGGCATATTACCCTTAGGCTTATTCTATCAAACTAACATTGTATTGGTGAAGAGTGGTCAACTGAATATACTATATAGACCTGGCTCGCATCTAACCACTCCTACTATGTTACGTTGAACAGGAATGCGTAAGCGCATCCCTCACAAGGGATCGATCGACGGCCAAAGCTCATCTTATCCTCCCAAATCTTATTTATATATGCTTATTTGTCACAGCTAACGTGTTCAGTTTGAGAATAGTGGAATTATCATTCATTGATGCTCCCATGATTAGATATGACTGCAAAATGTTTACACGATAAACGCAGATGTCCATAGTGCTTCTCTTAGTCCCGAAAGAAAAAGTGACAATCGTAGTTGTTTCATGTCGCTTGATGATCCGATGAGGTATAAGGTCTTAACACGTATCATTTTTGCCTCTTAAACTCGTTCGTGTTTCTGAAATTGCTGTTACATCGCTCTATATGCTTCTTCAATATTGTCGTATAGCCTGTATAATCCGATCTCCAGAAGCTTAGTGAGAACTGTTTCACTCGTTGCTCTCCTATTTCGATTAGAGTAGTATTAGCCAATCCGTAGAGCCGTTTATGGTTGCATGTGCTCGTTTTGAATATCTTGGTTTTAATATCGGTAAATATGCTGTGGGGCCGCAAAACTTGGAGCGTTACACGGTACTCGAATCCGCACCTACACCTACAGATATCCCGTCTGCCATGCTGATCCACTACACTACCGAGGTCCTTGCTCTACAAAATAAAATAACATCACCATTGTATCTAAAATTTCCGGTTATCCCGCAGTTATCAATTTAACTTTATGCAACGCCGATATCGGCTCACCAGATCGTACCCGTCAGCGGGCGAGTGCTGGTAGCGGTACTCACTTACTATAAGTATTGAGTGGTCGTAGAGCAAGGGCCCCCGAAATGTAATAGATCAGCACGGCAGGCCGGATATCTGTAAATGTGGGTACGAGTCCCGCCTGAGGTCCCGAGTTTTGCGGCCATCTCAGCACAACTATGGTCAACGTCGTAGTAATTACGATTTGCTTCGCCGTGACTTATTCAGCTGTCATCAACTTGTTCGAGATTTGAGTCAAATGTCATACTTACAAGTTGAACATGATAATGAGCTTACATTAAAATTCTTGTTAAGGTCAATTGCATTGATAGAAGCACGAGGAAAAAAGTGAACGTCTAGACATTGATATCCTCATATATCGATCCGTGATTACATATAGATTATTTAAAATCGATGAATAGGGCCAATCCTCTCTAATCTTATCACTCAACCCTACGTAACACTACATACATAGAGAATCCTCTTTCTTGATCGATTATTCACTCTTCTCTCCCAGTTCATTAATTCTACTGTCGTTTAATAGTTTACCTCTATGTAAATCAGAAGACACGTAGATCAAGAGTAATTCCAATATCTTTCACTTTTCCTGTGGCCTTACAAATGTAAAGTAGTCAAATTATAAGATAACATAAACTTTGGCGTTGTCCAACCCGCTGTTGCGGAATCCGTATTCAATTTTACATCGTTGAGGTGATTGAATGTGAGTCCTATCCACATAGTAACTCGAGTTCATCATTCATTACCAAGTCAGTGCTATCTGTTCCAGCCATACTCTTCTGCTATCAATTCATCGACCTCGGAGGGATGTTAAGCTTGGCTTCTCCTGGGTGTGGCTATGAACCTGATTCGAGCCAGCGTACATATGTAACACGTCCATCACCACATCATGCGAATATATCAGTAGAGGTACAGATTTAATTATTTGAAATCTTATACGAAAACATCATCGATTGAGAAATCACTCATAAAGCAAAAAATCTAGAATACAAGTCAAAAAAATTTGAGGTATAAATGTGGTATCGGCCATATTTCCCTCGCTAAAATACTCTTTGTCAACAAACTTTCATATTGCTTTTATTGACAATTCATCACTGGTGGTTTATAGCTTCCTCCTATTATTTCATTACATTAATAAAATTGAAAATAATAAAATAGAAATTTCTGAGGACGAGTTGTCTCTGACAATTCCTGATGGTTATAACAAGAATCAATCAATATATATAGTCTTAATGGGCGTGCTTGGTGTAATGCAGATGATTCGATTCGTCGTCTGGTCTACAGTACGTATTGGATCTGTTACGATTTTCACTTCTTGACGATTATTAATCATTTACCTCATTCGTATTGAATTCGAGGCAACTGAGCATAGTAGCCTGACAAAATTCTGTGAACTCATCGTAAATATTCCATTGTTAGAAAATCAATGTTATAGGTTTTGTAATTTCTAAATAACAAAACTTTTTGTTCTATGAATTTCATGAGCAAAACAAAACTTTATTTTGATAGATCTGTTTTCGTCACTCTCAATTCGATGCTGCTTTTATTTACCTGAGTACTGAGGACTCTTTTGAAACATCATAGTTAATGGAAGAAATAAACAGAGGTGTTTTTCTTTTCTTTCCATACGCTTACCAGTCAGTATCTGTTTGGTGAATTTTTCGTACTACGTTGGTGTAATGTGGGGTGTAATTAAGCATCATTTGGGTATGATGATTACCTCATTGAGGTTGATTTTCTTGATGAATTCGGCTGTCGTCTTATGTGGCATCAATCATCTGGTGTTGGACTCCTTTTTGAAATATCTAAGTAAAAGAAGCATTATAAAATTTTCAGCTAAGTTTGGATGAAGCTTCTAAGCGTCAGCAATTGAAAATTGTTCTATAATATTTACATCAGGAATTTATTAGCCAATTCGAATAATATAAAGTAGAATGTACCAGTTTAACTTATTTAGCCGTTTGGTAAAAGATTGATTAAATGAGGGTACCTTAAATTTGGATAATTAAACTTTCAGGTAAAAGCATAAGATACGCAGTGGCCCACTGGCGCAGTGGCGCAGTAATGGACGTGCCGCAATAGGCCGGTGTCAGGTACACGGCCGCTCCCAGGCCTATTGAGCTCACCATCACTCCGGAATTGGTAAATTGATACCACAGAAATCTGGGTTAGATAACTAGAATTGGCTTGGTTGAGAGTTGTCAAATCAAGTCACTCTGTCGGGTTCGAGCATTCAACCACCTCAACGATATCACGTTGAACACTAGTGCACAATGGCATGCCGTCACCAAGGAATGATCAACGGCGAAGCTTATCTGTCTAACTAACCTGGCCTGTGAAGGAGTATAATTGTTAATTATTGGGCGCCATTGATCTGGAATCCACGAGAATCAAAACTTCGAATAGTTTATACTTCGTGATACTTGAATCCACACAGAAGCAATGAGGTTTCTGAGTTGAAAGCAAGAAACCCCTTTTAAAACAAGCGATCAAAACGCCAAATAGGTCATTTCATAGAACTCTCTGGAGAGAAAACGTCGAAACTTCATAAAGAACATTGTAGTTGAACAATTTTCAGTAGTGATGGATAGATCCAGTTGTCCTCAAGAGGAAAATAGCTACTTCTTGAAGGTGTCATATTCACTCACTAGCACTTTAGAATCTTTTAATGGTTCTCACTTTGATCTGATTATCAGACTCTATGTGATTTTGCTTTAAAACCTAGCTGAGTGATAGCGAGAGAGGAGGTCAAACTTAACTTCGGCACTAATTATCTTTTTTTATTCTTGCTCATTATCATCACATTTCCATAGTCCACCTATAGGTTGAATTTATAATTCGAGTCATTTTTGATCTTAAACTGAGCATACCATTCCGCCTATCAAAATAAAAATACACAGCACCTGATTAAATGGAACGAGGTTTGAAACTCTGAGGAAGATCCATGGTTGGCCTCTTCACTTCTGACTACGACCATTTTCAATGGAATTGTCGGGATGACACAGAACGAACATAAAAAGAAATTTCGATATGAATGGAAGGAAGACTAGCGAGGAGGTAAGTAAATTCTCTCTCAAAGTGCGCATTCAAATCAATAAATCAATAAACTTGAAAAATTTTCTATATATGATGATTTGAATGTAATAATTAATCATTCATAACAATACAACCTTAGATAAACTTAGCTTTCTCCCCCACGATGAAAAAAATTGGCGTACATTTCATGAGATTGAGGGATGAAAATATTGCGAGGAATATTTTTGAACTCTCCAGCTTTATAAATTTCCTCGAAAACTTTACGTCGAGAATCGGCTTAACACACCATATTTAAGCAATTGTAAACACGCGGCATAAATAAGAGAGTTTAAAAGAGCATTGAGGAGAATTCAACAATGAGGAATAAACAACGCTTGTCTTTGCTTTTCATCATGTCAACTATTCTGCTGCTTCGTTTCATAATACTTCGTTCTTTCCCAAAAAAGATCAACTCATGTTGACTCCGTTCCTTTCCAGAAAAGAATAACTCATGTTGACTCTGTTGTTTTCCAGAGAAGAATAACTCATGGCTAGCATAATTGGCTTTACACAGGTAAAAAAAAAATCTACAGTATCCTATTTAAGTGAGAAATTGTTAGTGTTTCATTCATTGATGAACATTACAGTATTCTATTTGGTTGGAGTAAATCATCGAATGAGGTCATCAGATAGTGCTGTAGGAATCAGTTCTTTTTGTTTTGATGAGTTTGAAAATGATCAAAGATCAGCATTACACGTATATTGAGGTTTGTTGTGAAGAATTCGTCCTATCGAAGAAGTTCAAATACATCCTCACGCTTGAGGTTAAGAGTTTTCTGTTGTTTTTTTTTTCTATTCCTCATTGCGAATAATGTCATATGGGATATAATAAGCGCTCAGAACAACAGGAATTTCAACGCTGCTACGTCGGAGTTTTTTCTGTTTTCTAGGACAACTCAAGATGAAATCCTCTATATGTCGTTCGGGATAAAAGAAAAGGATAGAACTTAATAGGAAACACTATTATCCTGTTTGCTGTCGACAAACGATAATGACCTCAAGCTTATACATTGTTACTCAAATGATATCGATTTCCCTCATCGTGGAGTCAAATCATACATTTCACTCTCACAGTAACTCGTTATATGTCTTATTTTCATTAAAGATAATCATAGAAAATATCAACAATTATACTTTTTAGTGATAAAATCACTATGAAAGACTAACTTCATCCGCTTAAATAATTTTCAACACTTTTTTTTTCATTGATTTATTTCAATGTCGTTACAGTATCCTCGAACCTCGTATCCTCGTTTCACTTATTCTCTAATTGATATGATCTTTAAATTGTTTATTGTTTACTTTATCAGTGAAAACAAAAATAAAGTGGATACAAATGAAATGAAGAGGTCAGACAATGATTTCTATGATATTGAACGTTTTGTGGAGTCAATCAATATATAATACATATTGATCGGTTTTATCATTTTCCTCTGTGTTCATGTCACTGAGTATTTCTGGATCTATTCATTTCATGAAAAGCTTTTATGATCAATTCTGATGCCGATTTACTTCGTATGCCAATTTTCATATCGTATGCTCGTGAATAATTTATACGCCAGACGTTTACGAGGTCGACATTTTCAAATAAGCTTCTCACACTCATTGAGGAAAAGCCTCACAAAAACGGATCGCATGCATATGTATCCATATCCTAGCACACATTCGTATTTCTATGAATTCTCTCGCATCAGAAGTAGAACGAAAAACCAAAGAACACGATGAGGATTTTGAGAAATTCTAGAAAAAGCATTTTTTCTTTCTTGTTTATTTTTCTCTGTAACTCATAAATATAAAATTTGATATGTCATTTTTTGTGAACAATTCAAAAAGAAATTGAGTTACGTTTCCGTTAGGTTTCGAACTCCTTTTTTTTCTCCAAGAAAAAGATCGACGAGGGCAAGATGAGATCAACATTACCGTATCTTTTCGATTAATCGATATCATTTGTAAATATAAGTCAACGAAGAAAAAGAAAACTAAGTAACGAATCCGTCGATGGTGAAAAATTGATTTTAGAACGAAACCTCATCGAAAAACTTGATTCAATTATAGTGAGGTTTCACGACGGATTGAGGATTTCACATCACTTACGTCAACAATCAAACTACTAACTCAAATAACTCAATATTTTAACTGTTCTGATCAGATCACCAACAATACTGAATGTTTTACGTATTTCGTTATTCAAATGTTTACTTCTTGACAATTTTTCTTGTTTACCTACTTTACAACAACTCTCTGTCATCATTTTCAATTTTGATTTTTCCTCCACAGTTTTTGTTTTCACCTCCAGAAAACCTCACAAAATTATATTATAATAAGGCATGTACAAACATTCCTAACATTTTCATTTCTAGTTCAATCTGCTTTTATTGAGTTAAAAAAGAGGAGTGATAGAATACTTAGTAGAATTGAATGAAAATCATATGATAAACAATCAATAATCATATGATTCTTCTGTAAATACAATCTGAATCCGTATGAGATATCATGAGGTTATTTCTC
This sequence comes from Dictyocaulus viviparus, assembly GCA_000816705.1. NCBI lineage: Eukaryota > Metazoa > Nematoda > Chromadorea > Rhabditida > Metastrongylidae > Dictyocaulus > Dictyocaulus viviparus. The sequence continues at coordinate 823 of KN716668.1, read as the reverse complement.
GCAACACTCTCGATGTATTCGAACTCATCATCAATGGAACTCAATTGATCTCCATGAATAACTTAGTGCTAGAGATCAAAGATTAAAGTATTGTGATGAATGTGAGGAACGATAGAATGTCAAGCTTTATTCAAATGAATATCTCTTATCAGCATGAAAAATCTAACTGTATACATTTGTTTTGCTTCAGTCGGTCATGTTTATTTATTTTTTCCAATCAAAACATTTTAAATATGTTATAAAATACAATCAGTATGTTTCTTTGATACAGATATTATTTATTCAGTTCAAATAATATTTGTATCGATTCGATAAAAACTTTTTCAAAGGTTTCTTTCTCATGCAATTGGTGTTTGATCGAAGCTTGAATCGTTTAAGCTGATGTTCGTTTTGTTTTGTTTCTTTTTGTTTTCGTAATCAACATAAACATAAACGAATTGAACATTGCTGATTTTTTATGGACTGATCAACCAGAAAGAGTCAAATTGTCCTCAGTGCTGATGCTATTGAAGGCTGGTTTGTTCATCCAGTATGAATTAAAATCTTCTTGTTTTATGGGCGACGAACAGAATACGAGCGTACCAGCTTTTAGTATATATATATGTATATGGCATTTCCCTCACTTAAGCTCACCTCATGCGAGTATAATCGAATGATTTTTTTGTAGCATTTTTCTTTGAGGGACTTCTGTTTATTATTTGCTCTCTTTTGTTGTCAGCGATAAATTTAGTGTATTTTATTCGCTTTTATTCCCACATTATAATAGCTGTCAGCAGTATTGTTATAATAAGGCTTATAATTTGAATACAGTATTAAATTTGAA
>KN716667.1:36986-63861 GCA_000816705.1 Dictyocaulus viviparus | reverse complement strand
AGTCAGTGCCAGTTATTTTACCCAGACTCTTCTGGTACCAATTTACCGACCCCGGAGGGATGGCAGGCTTGGTAGGCCTGGGGGCGGCCACGAACTGAATCGGCCGGCGTATCACTGCGGCACCTCCACCACTGAGCCACTGCGCCCCCATTTACGAATAATACGTATAAATAATACATCAAAATCACAATGCCGATTAATCAGAAATCAATATAATATTCATAAAGAATTCATAATATCTGTGATTATGCAATCAGGTAGCATTTCTTAACAGGATACCACAGATAAGAAGAATTATGTATTAGCATCAACAACAACAATATTTCATTAATAAATACATTGAAAATATGATTGAATAAGACTTGTTATATAATGAGACAACTACCTTTATACCAAAGATGAAACGACTTTCCACAAGTCAAGAGTGAAAAATATAGAAAAGACGCTTACCGTAACTGCTTATATAGGAAGTAGCGTGCAATTCGAGATTTTGGGATACCTCTTCAGTCCATTAACCGATCCTTTTTTGATTACTATACCAGAGCCCGATCAAAACTCAAAAATGCTAAAATGCTAATAAGCATCTGGGCATTTAGACATCTGCTCTGTTTGATTAGGCTAGTTGCATTTTTAGAACGTTAGTTCAAAAAAAATGACTATGCAAGTTTGCAAACTGACGCTTTATGATGTCCCTTAGAAGCATAGATGTTAAGCTTGAGTACTGAAATTGAAGAGAAAATTCTTACAGTCCAATAATACCAAGTTCTGCTCGAGAACAAATCTAGATGTGGACATGGAAGATTCAATATGTAATGAGATTTTTTCGATATATGATGCCGCTCTGTTGAACCTCTTTGCCTATTCGCATGGCAAAAGATAGATGAAAAAGCTGTATTTTCGTAGTGCAAATTCTATAGACATCGGTGAGTACTTTTATGAGCTACAAGCTCACACTTTGGTCGGCGAGTGCTAATAGAATTATTGATAGATTAATTTTGACAATGCCAATCTCTTTTTTTGTAGTCGATAACGGCTAGAACAAGACGCATATGGTATTCTCGACACCCTTTGATAATCGTTGACAAGGCTTGGATCTACTACCGGGTCCTGAAGTATCAATTCATTCTCCATGGTTTCTATCGCAACACGAACATCTGATGGTAGAATTCTAGGCGGTTTCGTTCCATCAAGGATTTTCGTGTCTTTGACCGGGATTGTGGCACGATGAAGATTGGTATAGAACTTTCTTGCATTGATTCACGTCGTGGCGTATGTGGTAAATCCTCCATTTTGCCTCATCAGACCGGGTTGCGAAGCTAACAGATCCCGACAACATCGTTTTTTCGCTACTTTAAGCAGCTTAATTCTTTTATACGAATGTAGACTCATTTGCAAAGATAATGTGCGGCTGCTATTTATAATTAGTTTCGTGAAATGTGTTGCATCAGTATTCATGATCAAACTCTTCTTTTCGAGCAGCTCTTTAGTGGTAACGGAGATGCGCTCTGAAATTCTGATTTGGGAGATCTATAAAAAAAGCACCATCTGCTCATGAGAATATGATTGATTATGTCATTGGCCATCTTCTTATTTTTCAATAAATGAATTTTTATGAAAGAAACTTACCAATTTCCATTACCGTTTTGTTTTTCCACTTTAGAACTTCCTATCCCGCATTCGTTCTGATCAGTCATTTTTATGCTCGCATTGAAGTAGCCAACAACAAATTCATTGTGAGAATTTTCTAGGTAATGGTTTGGTGTTCATAGAGCACTGTAAGAAACAGTCTCCATATCCGTTATTGGCAGCGCTCATTTTGTCCGTTCACATTGACGTCACATTTAGCAAGAGACTTGATCGCGTCCCACCAATCGTCTTTCCGCTGGCTGGTAGTGTACAGCGTGCACAGTACTGAGGCAAAATTCATTTGGTCATAGAGAGATTCATTTGCTGGACTCCTGAAGTGAGCCTAACTGAAGCCTCGTCATGATGGCGATCGCTGGACTTGATGTATTAGAAAGGTCTCCTTGAAACTTTAATCCATCAAGGCAATGGCAATTTTGAATGGCTTTACTCTTGTTTAGATTTTTATGCTGAAATGGTGAGTTTATAAATTGCCGCATTAGCAAATATAGTTATCGCTTTGGTCGCACACTTTCTTCATCAGTTTTAAATGGATTTTGTGGAATAGTGGAAATAGACTCCTTTGCGGTGGTAGTGGTGCTGTCACACAGGATTTGCTAGGGTATTGTAAACTCTAAAAATAACAGCAATTGGGTCTGCAATTCGATAGTCACTCTTTGGCAGTACTAGAGTAGAATGTTGGTGACAAGATAACAGATGCTGCTATTATTTAATACCTTGAGTTGTATAATGAGAACAAACAGTGTTGAGATCAAAAATGAAATAATGTAATTACACTAGCCTTTCAAACAGTGAACACACACAGAATGACGATGGATACCATATAAGTTATGATAATGAACATTACGTGGTTACACAAGTAACTTCAAGAAAAATCTATAAACATCAATTTTAAAAATGTGATAAATAGCGAACTTCATGAAACTTCAAGGCATGAAGTGAGTGGATTGTTATGTTTTATATACGTTTGATTGTGGTTAATAGGAGAGACCTTCTTATGCCCGACTTGGTATCAGTCGATCGGAGAGCCGCGCTTGCGAAAACAGGGCTCATCTTTTTGATCTTTAGATTGGTGTTGTTGATTAGCCGGTTGAGGATAGAAGAAATCCTTTATGTCATGATGTATTTTTTAATATGATTTAATAATATTAGTAAATGACTGATTATCTATTTGCACGATTGTATCCAATTACTTGCAGGTGCTGCACCAAAAATCAAAGGTTGTGGTAATATCACATTCACCAGCATGGATGATGCATGCTCCAATCTGAATTTGTGTGAACGAATTCCGTTGCATCTCGATAGTCAATTTCATTCAATCAATGAAGAAGTAATTATTATAAATATGCTTTTTTATACTACTTCATACAATACACTACTTGTAGAACAATTTTTTGATTGAGTTCCACTTAAGGAAAATAGCACATTTATTTTTGGAGGGTGAATTCATAGAACCGTTTATTCCACGTCTTTCCTTATTCGCTGGAAGAAATATTCACTTTGCATGCTAAGAGACGGCTCATATAGATATATTTTATTATTACATTAAATAATAATGGCAGAGCACAGGAGTGATAGGAGTGGCCATATGCTTGAAACCGGCACGGACCTATGCCGCAAAGAGTACCATCCTTCATGGATTTGTGAATTAATACTAGAATATTTTGGTAAGATAAGCAGTACTGACATGGCAACATACTCATTCTCTCAAGTCACACCATTAAATATTCTTTTTCAAACATCCTCATAACAGAATGGTTGACCCCTCTCTCATCAAAGATTTATCATGTCAATTCTTATCCTATTCTTACTATAAAACAAAAAACGATGAGGATAAACATTGGCCTAGTCAATATTTTTCCTGTGGAGATGCGCCAATTATTCGTCAAGATGTTATAGCGCAGATTGTTGAGTGAGAGTGGCCAATGCATGACTTGAGAGGGCCAGTTTGTTGCCAACTTAGTGGCTTCTTACCCTCTCAGTTATTTTGGATTCGATTCAACGATCTTTGTAAATGGAAAGCCTAGTTGGACTGTGAAGCGCATTAGAATCCGCATATGCGGTATCACGCCCACGGGCCACTGTGGCCTCTTCTACCACTGCACCACTTGGCCAACATCAAAAAACATTATATTTAATGATTTTGACATAAAACATTAAGCGTCTCTTTCACAAAAAATTTAATGCTATTATGTTTACATAACGCGTGATTTTGTTGACATAACAAAAAGAGAAAATTGAAATAAAAGTCTGAATTATTCTTCAATTCTTCTCGTTTGATTTCAGTGGGATCTGCATTGCGAAAGAAAATACCTGGAACGAAGGAGCACCTCATTTCAGATGTTCGGCGTAATGATTGGCTCACTTTCTTTCGGAGAAATCAGTGCATCCTTTGGCAGAAAGAAAGTTCGCACATCGTTTTATTCTTTTTATTAGATTCATTGTCAAAAAAAAGTCAGTCATGTAAACACCTAAACTGAATCAATTGGCAACGACATTTTGAAAGTTTGGCTGAGAGCAAGAATTATTCAGTTTTGTTGTCAAAATCTGAATCTTTTTGGTAAAATTTGTCTGCAGAAGAATAGGTCAAGATTAGTTAGTAGTGTTGCCTGAAAGAGCAATCCCTCAATTAGCATTCGGCTTTTCCTTGATGAGGGTGAATTATAAGCCCAAACGAAATCTCTGATTGTATGACCATCTTCAAGTGACGTCCCTATGATGTTCGAACTTGTACGTATTGAAATGTGTAATTATGTAGCAAATATTTCATGAATTACCCTACTTTTATACTGCATGTGAAGACATTACAATCTGATTTTTGAATTTTTTTAATTCATAGAGAACTAAAAAAAAATCGAAAACAATTTTAGTGCACGATAAAATTTCAATACGTTCCATCCAAAACATCACTAATAATTTTTGCCTTTTGAGTGTCAACACAATATTATCTAGATGCATTTATGAACATTGCCAGCTTTCCTCCATGTTTGAGAGCTCAATATACTTGGCTTGTTTGGATTGCCTGGATTACGTGGATTCTCGTTGATCATTGACAGAGTTGAGCGGGCTCCAGTAAGACTTCCAATCCTCTCTATCACCTTCAAACGTAGACCAATGAATTCTTTACGATCTAAGGATGCGTTGAGCATCACAATCCTCTTCTAAAGCCTTCATGAAACGGTCTGACTACTAGGATGGTGAGCTTCCTGTAGTGCGTGTCATGTCCTATTAGGATCCAATCACAGCTAGTGCACGCCGGTCATCATTCATGCCCATTACGTGCCCGGCTCACCTAATCTTTGAAAGCTTGGTGTGTACAGCTGCGCTTCTGACTTTTGATCGTTGCCGTAAGTCAGAACTTCGTATTCCTTTTTTCACTTGTGTGATACGGGAAATGCCGTACACCACCTTTTCGATGGAGCGTCCTATTGCGCTTAGTATTTGCTCATCTTGCATTCGTAATGTCCAAGGTTCCGAGGCATACGTTTAGGCAGGAAAAACCGTCCTGTCGAAAAGTTGACCTTGTAGATTTGTGTTTTCGTTTTCTTCATTCTGTCTCCAATGATCTTGTATGTTCTCCAAGCTGTTCCTTTCCTTCTGTTAAGCTCTATGGTTACTTTACCTATAAAATAGATCTCAGGACCAAGATACACATAGCTGGAGCACTCAGAGACGTTCATTCAGTTTAGTGTGAATGTAACATTAGAAACCTACTTGTATTTCATAACCATCGTTTTTTTGTGGTTTGACATTGGCGAAGAAGAGAAGGTAAAGCTGCCCACCTTTGATTTTCACTCCCGCTGCGGATAGCTTCGGCAAAATGTTATCGGCTGGTAGAATTTCATTTTTACATTAATGAGATTATTGTTAATTATCAGGGTAAATTTGGTCGTGAAGTTCTTGTATAACTCACGAGGAATTTTGATATGTTGAGCACGAATCGCTTGAGCAGTCAACGCTTCCAGGGCCGCTTTTATTCAACGGAGTCGAAAGCTTTTTCAAAATCGATCAATCGATAATTGAATTTGAGACAAAATGGTTTTTGTGCTATTCTAGGAATATTGTAATTGTGCGAATATGGTCTATTAGATTGGGCGATTATGGCCACGGTAGTGTGTGTCTCCCTTTTTGTACACTATAATGGTTTTGTGGGTTATCCACTAAGTAACTTTCGATTCTAGCAAATAGCGCGTGAACAGTCTAGCTGTGTTCTGTTAAAAGCTTAATATAAAATTTTCAGATGGTCTAGCCTCATCCTGTTTGACCTTGGTGTTGTACGTCTCTGTATAGACGGAATAGCAAGTTTGTTTTGTAAAGCAGAACTTTCGAAGCAGCATAAGGTCGTAACGAATGTGGCTATCGAAGAGATCGGAATATGGATTGTCTGTCATTTTCTTCATTACCTTTCTGTAGGTATTCCATCGTGGAGTCGGAGAGCAATCGTTCTGGCCTTGTGAATGATTGGTGAAGCATCGGTTGACACTGCAAATGTGGTACTTTCGTTATGGTACCTTTTATTAGGAGTCCGTCGTTAAGGTAAAGATTTTGAAATAGCATTTTGTAACCTTGGATCATTTTATTCTTCATGATAAACCCTAATAGCCGTTTCCCCACTTTATTTCATTCCAGTCTCTGAGTCCCAGTGTGACGTTCTTATGGTCGTTCGGTATTGGAATTTTTAATCCTATCAACGTACAGGATGTAATTCGTATACATCTACGCATAAAATTTCCATGTGTGAATACAAAAGGGATGAGTCAACCTAAGACTGCAAAACCAAGTATTTCACCTTTGAATTTCCGCTGAATCCTCACTGAATTGTTTAGGGAGCATTTTCAGCTATATGGTACACTTATGGCATAACAATCACAAAAGTAGAGTTAATACTGCTCCTAATGTTGAAATAAAATAGATTGATATGGAAGCATGATATTGGTGTTTTAACGCCTGCCAACATTCACTCAGCCAGGCCAACAATTTAATGAGGCTCACTTTTCCCCTAACAATCATAGGTTGCAATGGTATCATGATGAGACCCTAGAGCCTCAAGCGGAACTGGAGTCCGTATTTCCCAGGTTTTCGATATATTGCGCTATCGATCATCAATCACATTGCCATCACCTAATGATACCGCTCAATGCCTCACTAATACGTAGTGATTGTAGGTTACCAACTCTCACCTGCTTAGTGGCTACGATCTGAGGGATTGGAATCGTCAATACACTCAATGAAATTGATGAGTACTAACCCTTATAAACTAGTGACTGCTTCGATTTCTAGCGAATAACTTAAGAACGAGGAAAACTACTTTATATTTTTAATGTTCCATTGAAAAAAAAGCTTTATTTTTCATTTTTTACACTATCCTAAAATGATTGTCTCTTTGTTGCTGTTATTGATCGATTTTCACTATTTTGTTGCAGCTGTTCTATAAGTAGTGCAACTATTTAAAATGAAAACAAAAACGTTCAAGCTATCCACTGCTATAAAATTAAAAAATATTTGTTGCTTGGTTTATTATTATAACTCTCGTATGATTGAGCCATATATCCCTCATTTCTATATTACTCAATGGCTTATCGCTTCAAGTAATTGTCGATTGCTAATTGCTTCTGTCACCAATCGACCGTTTTTGGTAAAAATGTTTTGTTCTTTCTAGCACAGGAACACAACTTCTATCCCTCTTTTGTTCGAAATTTTTTGACGACCAAATATGCGTGGTGCAAGAAAACCTATTACAGCCGTTGGTATGCTGTCTGGCATTGACTGGGCTACTCAGCCTGATGACGTTCTTCGTTACCGATCTCGTTCAATTCACCGCCATTCGATTCATGCTCGGCATATTTACTGGAGGTCATTCAACGTTAGTTGCATTTGCGTCAAGTCAAAGAGAATGCGCAAATTCCTCGTACATTCTGAGCAAGTGGTTGTTAAATAACGAAACGATTCTCTAATTTTTTTTTAGTTTGCGCACATGACATGAGAAGAATAATTCTCAGTAATATACATGAATTTTAATCTGCAGAATATTCAAATTCGTTAACGTCAATAGTAATCTCAGATAGTTGAAATGTTTCAGTAAGCTAGAAGAGCGGACGGTCGTGACATTTGACTGAATATTTAAGGTTACTTTATAAGTTTCTTTTATTTGTTGAAAAATTTCAACCTTTACAATAATCTCTGTGAATAAATTAAAAATGACGAGATATCAATTTACACGGAACGGAATTCGACGTAGGGAAAGGTCGGTTTAATTGATACAAATCCTGTTAGTGACGTCATACAATGAGACCAGCGAGTTAAGTCTTTAGGCCATTTTCTAAGTGAATGTGCATGCAATGGGGGCGCAGTCGCGTAATGGTGGAGGTGGGACAGTGACATGCAGGCTCAAATCATTTCTCAATCCTTCCGGGGTCGGTAAACCAGTGTCAGAGAAATCTGGATAAGGACAGACAGCACTGATCCGGTAAAGAGTAGTTATCTCAAGTCACTGTGGTCAGTCTCATCATTTCATTAGACTCACCTTCAACCTCCTCCACTATATCACATTGAACATGATGCCTTCAAAACAAGATGGAATATGGCTAATACTGATAGATTGAAATTTGACAATCATTGCTGTCAATTTCCTGTTGAGAACCTGGACGAAATTACTAGCATTGCCAATCTGTTTTATATTAAAGTGAAATCGCGAAAATTGGCTTTGGATTTCCTCATGGCTTAAGCAGAAGCATTAGGTAAAGACCGTGGAATGGCACGAAAGTTGGTAATATCATTAACGCGAACACGTCTAAAGAAGAATGGAATAAGAACATTGTGATATAGTAAAAAAGTGCATCCAGAAAATTTTACTCAACATAACGCATGACCACTTTTCTATGTGGAGTCAAATACTACGAACCGTCCTCATCTGGCTAGCCACCTCTACCTTTGATTATTTAATTTCACAGTAACTTACTATTGCTTTAGTATTTCACAAATCGTCAAATTCATTGGTTGTTTTCTTTTCAATTAATAATTTTACACTAGGGAAAATTTTACGTTAAGCAGATGCTCCGACGTTATTTCAAAGTCTGTACAAGCTCCATATTACAGCTTTTATTATTTCTGCTCTGTTAATTTAGTTTAGGTCATATCCAACTTCGCTAGTGGATGTACTAGTATCATACAACTAGTTGTAAACGTCTTCCTCTTTGACGAATCCATCCGATTTTTTGAAATAACAACTTAGAAATAACAGCCAGCAAACAAATTCTGTGAAATTCCATCAGAATAATTAGGTAGGATAAGCATTAAGAAACAGACGAGCCAGTTGAAATCAGTTTTCATATGAAAACAAAGAATGGTGTTCTTCTCCCTGAAGGATAGATTACGCTAAAACTTATTATTATCCTACTTTTAATAAGGATAAATTTTCTTTGTTTCATATTTTATTGCTTATGTGTTTCAGAATTGTGGTGGTATACCTGCTTGAAAATATTCCTATGAAATCTCGTATGTGGATCAATACCGCGATTTCTTATTCGCCAAATGTAATCATTTTCGCGATTGTCGCCTACTTCTTCCAACACTGGCGATCGTTAGCGTTGGTCATCTCCGTACTGCATATTCCTGCTGTAGCCTTAATGATGTGAGTCAACAAATTAATATAATTAATATAACTTCGAAGTAATGATGAGGATTGGAAGCTGAGAAAAAAATGAAGAAGCCAATAATGGTTGATTAATCTGTTTTGAAGTGATTTTTCGGTTCACTTCTGAAGAACTTATGTGGCTCTGATTTTCGCCTTCAAATTCCATCTATTGCTTTCATTATGCATATTTGAGACAATGAGGGAAACTATGCAGATATATTCCATACTCATCACTAGGAGCCTTGTTTACAATTACACAAAAACCAAAACTGCAAGTTTGATCGTGTCTTGTTTACACGAATTTGAATAAACTAAATTATAACAGATCAAAGATTAGCGAAATTGAACATTTATATCAGATTAAGAAAAATGTTGAGATAAATTTTATAAGAGATATTGTTATTTACACAGCATGTGCAAATACTATCGCTGTCCACCAATCAATTTAACGGAAAAGCTGGAAAATTGTACTGTGATTGATCTTCATGCTGATTTGCAATGGTAATCAATAGTATGCACAAGCCTCATAATTTATTTCTGAGGGGGGCGCGTGGCGTAATGGTAGAAGTTGCTGCAGTGGGGCGCGGAATCGCGTTCGCGCCAAGGCTACGAAAATCGTCATTCATCAGGCATGGATAAATTGGTGCTAGAGGAATCTAGAAAGATAAAAGCACTGAACTGGCATAGAGATTGATGGTGCTCACAATTTCACATTGGCGACGATTTCGTGGCGTTCATCATGAGGTCTGGTCATGAAAACAGAAGACTGGAAAACTGGTAACAACTGTTCCCCAGTAGTTCAGAACATGAGTAAATTTATCAGGCCACTTTTTCGCATGCGTGATCACACGAATTGACAATGAAGTTACAGTTTTGAGTGGACCTGTAAACTTCAATAATTCTTAGAAGTCACCACATATGTAGAGTTCTACATAGTTTTACTTACGCAATATACGATTTCAATAACACATTCACAAACTGAGTTGATTTGATTGCCTTCTCGTTAGAAATGGTCGTATTTCTGAAAGTTGCTTGTTTAGATATTTACACGAGAGTCCAAGATGGCTCGTTCAGAAAGGAAAAATCCGAGAAGCTAGACATGTTATTCTTCGTATCGCCGAGATGGATGGCGTTAAGACGAAAATCAACGAATCCAACCTAGATATACTTCTTCAACACGAGCACGAGGTCTGAATGCCATCGTATTTTGAAAAACAGCTAACTTACAAACTTTATTTCTTAGACATTCTGATTAACACAACCATAGCTGTAAATTTGATAAACGGAAACAAGTAGTAGAAGACGTCCACTATCTTTTCAATAACAATAGGCGTTCTCGTTCAAGTTAAGCTGATTCTTAAAGGATACTGAAAAAATATATTGATTTTTTGGAGAGAGGTTTTTCGTCATCTAATAGAATAGGACAATTTCTGTCTGTTTCAGCGATTTGAAATTATGGGAAAGAAGCGACACACATTTTGGCATGTCTTTCGAAAAAGCCACCTTGCTCTACCGTTATGCATCATTTCATTCAGCTTGTGAGTACATAGTTGAATACTGAAAAATAAATTTCTATCATACATTGAAGCGTCAAAAAAAAGTGAAAGTGGGACTCCACCCCTCACTTTGTAATACAATTACAATGAATGTAAAATGAAAATATAAATTATGATTATAACGAAACATATATTCAACCTTAGCCAAAGCAAACGTCTTGAAAATCTGTTCATACTTTGAGTTTAGAATCACTGGAATGCTTAAAAGTAATCCGTAATGATGCTGAGCTAGTCGTAAAACTTCGAAGTTAGTCAAAATATTCAAGTCCTCTTTAAGGTTCCAAATTTTTCGACCATCTCAACATCATTAAGGATATTAGAACATCATTATGCCTTATCATAGTTGATAGAAAATAAAACTATTAAAACGTTAAAAGTAGTGTCAATAAATTATTCACATATACTTTTAATTAGCTTGTGACTTCTTTTTACAGTTTTTGTAGTATGGTAATTAATTATGGGAATATGTTCAATTTGGACAGTCTTTCCGGATCGATTTATCTGAATTCCATCATAGTCGGATCACTTCGATATTCTACAAATTTACTATGCGGATTTCTTGACTACAAATTCACTTGTTTCGGACGGAAAACGGCACATACAATATGTCAAATGCTTGTACTCAGCTTATTGATTCTTTCTACCTCAATTGTAATCAGTGGTAAGTTAATATATTTCTATATGTGATACAAAACAATGATGTAGACAAAATGAATCAAATCCTCAACGAAGAGCTGGTATGAAACAAACCTAGTCATAGATATAATCCTTGTAATCGAAGCACCGTAGTCCGCTCATAGTTATTGAACTGATGTCATTATTAGTCATTATATATGAAAAACTATTCTTGGTAGGTTGATGAGATAATGTTGGGTCCTACAACGTTCCTACCAGTAAGCCAAACAACATTAGAAGCTATTTTGGAGCTATTAACGTGGATTGTGTCAAAATCGTATCATAATATTACTCTATATTACTAGGTGTTAGATATATAAGGAGATGGAAAAGATTCGCTATACATCGAGATTCTTCTATACGGTAGTTACCCTCATTTCAATGCCGTAGCTTACGTTGAGCATTGAAAAATGTATCCTCAAGCTATACCACGAATTAGAAAACCCATACAAATATTTGCGCATATAAAAGTGCGCGTAGCTTACAGTCACTAAGCTAGTGTAAGCTAAGTGTAAGCGCGTAAGCTGTTGTAGTTATTTTCATGCACGAAACACTGTACGAAGGTTCACGTGCGTTACTAGAACTACGAAGTCCGCCATCTCTCCAAGCTTAGTTAGTTGGCAACAGTCGCATCTTTATCACTTCCATTGCTTCACAAATGAATACCACATTCCTGGTTGCTGAAGGAGTTACCAGAGCCAAAGCCAATATTTTTACGTTTTCACTTAGGTTCATTTTGCTAGGAAAACGATAAGAAAGATTGCTCTGGCAATATCCATCGCAGGACTAAAGCGACCATGCGACAACAGGATATATTATAAATTCGAGAAATCTGACACTTCCACTTGTAAACGAAATTTGACTCTGAGAGAATGTTGTGTATATGGTGGACCAATACATTTTGACATATTAGAACCGAACTTAATAAGCTCACTTCGGTGAAGTTTCGTTAGCAGCTATGCAACTAAAAATAGTACAAGGATAAAAGTCTGCGACGTTCAATTGGAAGGACATCATGCTGCATCCGGATAATGAAAATCCACATGCTGCTTTGAGGGCATATTTGAAAATTTAGCAGAATAAGGCTACGGAACTCTGTCTCATACGCCATATTTCCCAGTATCTGACTATCACATCTTTTTGTTACTACGAAATTTTGTATAATACTAAAAATTCAATAACGATGAGGGTATCGGGCTAGCATTCATTCAATGTTTTTCATGTGAAGATGAAATGCTCTTCAAAAAATACATATGCAAACTACCCTCACGTTGTCATGAGGTCGCAAGAAATAATGACAATCCGATTATTTAATAAAATTTAATCAACGATAAGAATAATCAATATTTTTTTACAGAAAAACGGCACAAAAATTCTTGATAGAGCTTATATTTCGCGTTAAATATGCAGCAATGTTTTCAAAAGTCAGCAATATTGAACTCACTTCATTAATACATTGAGTTCAGGTTTTTTCATTGATGTTCCAATTGATTTTTATTCTTGAACGAGTACTACCATCAAAGGATGTTCTTTTCTTCAAAACAGTTGATCTTCGTATGAAAAAAATCCTGTTTTCACTGTGTTCCTAATTTTTTTTTCACATGATAACGGAATAATGAGACGTTCTGAGTAGCAATTATTTTTTCAGTTTCCTTATTTTTTAGAAATCATGTAGCTTTTGATTGAAGCACTTGATGTTTGTAAAAGCTTCTAAGTAATCTGGATTTCGTAAAAGAAAGAAAGGTAAAAGATTTCGGAAACTATGCAAAATGATCAGCTTAAATGATAAAGATTAGTGCACGTAATTGTAGAGATCATACATTTTGTTGTTTCAATTATAATGATATGCTGTTATAGTACTTTCTAGGAAACCAATCAGATTATAAGGAGATTGTTAGATATTGCGTCCTCGTTATATGCGCCTTAGCGTCCCAGGTGAGTTGAAGCTTATATTCATCAAACTTCCTTGATGACAACTGCTAGTCGTCCGAGTGTCCATGTGAGAATCCGAGTGGACCATGCTGAAACAAAACTTCCATTCGTCTCTGTTGCGCACAAGGAACACCCACTAGATTCTTTTAGCCTGTAAGATTCTCACATGTAGTGAAATTATTCCTGGGTCTGCGTGAAGAGGTCAAACCATCGAGCAGGTGGTCACCGTGGAAAAAAAGAAAGAGAAGAATCTGTGAAACATTCAACTCGTTGAGCTATAACTGTTTTCTTACTAGAGCACTTCTTTCATATCAACATACAGTGGTATTTCAAGATTAAATTATCGGTAATTATCCGAATTACTGAAAATTAATTGTTTGAAGAAGAGCTTTTTTTTTTTGAAGATTATACAACGAATCATCTTTCAATTGTAAACTTTTTTCATATAAGTATTCTTGTAAATAACATCAAGCATGGATTTCAGATAGTGATAATCAACGCAGTTACGTGTAACGAGTTCTTCCCTACTTCAGTACGAACGTTGTGCTATTCATTTGCACAACTCTGCAGCAGATTAGGAATTGTACTGGCTCCATACGTTTATTCATGGGTTTGTTTATTATTTATAAAAGAACAACAAAAATATTTCTCTTCTCTTTATGATCTATGCGTTTCAGGACAAAATTTGGCCGTATCTGGCGTACACTTTCATGATCACCGTCACGTTTATGGATACGATACTTTTCAAAGTATGATTTTTATTATATTATATTACATTATAGGTTAAATTATGTTTGAAAAACTGTAGTAAATTATAGATCGTTTTACCCGAAACGAAGAATAGACCACTTATGGACCACATTGAGAAGAAACCGAAACAACCCGTATAAAACGTTTGACGATGTCCCTCCTCCATACTGATTGATTGATCACATTAGTCAACTACATTAAGTTATTTTTTGAAAAATTTCAGTTATATTCTATTCTCTAGAAGACGTGGTATTAGATGAAGCAATGTTTAAACGATGTAGAAAAATGTATAAGCTACCAATATAACTAAACGATCAAGAGGATTATAGGCACTATGGACCATTTGAATTGCGATACCCAGCAAGTGAAGGCACGTTCATCCATGGTTTATCCTAATTCAACAAAATAAATCTACAAATTTTCGCTTGTCTAGTCTTATTGTAAATTTTAATGTCTCAATTGATTACTGACCATTCATGACAAACAAAAAAGCTGATTCACTCATACAGTAATCCTTTTGCTGAAACCATTGTGATTACGTATCACCTCACATTGCTTGTTTCAATCACGAATACTTTTGGAGTAAATTTTGATCACTATCTATAAAAACTGAATTGCTAATGATGATGGGGGATAGTTAAGACTTTACTTGCTTACATATAAACTTTCTCAATAATTATATTCTTTCGATGAGTATTTCAGTTATCGAAATCATCCTGAAATAATTGCAACGAAGCATTCAAGAATATTAAAGTAGATGACATTTCTTGAAAAACCTAGAAGGCTCTTTATATGTTGGATTAAATAAATTAGCGCTATCTGCCCTCATCGTCAATTACCGATGATTTTGAGAATACATTTTGTAAAAGCCTGCAGTTCTTTTCTGTGTTCATACAACACAAAATAGTTAAGGGAGCACGTAGCACAGTGGCAGGACTTGATAAAGTAGTTCACAGACTCTCTAATGTTTTTAAAGCATGCCATTGTTCCGTGATCGGTAAATTGGTGCCACAGAAATCTGGGAAGGCAAGGATTCTTGGTATAACCAACTCACCTCAATTCAGTGTAGAGCAGAATCGTATTCAATCATCTACGTGATACGCCATATCAGTATTATCTTAATAATCTTTATTATCTTTCCTATTTTCTTTGGCAATATTCTAGTTATTTTGAAAAGACGACGAACTTGCTAAACATGAGGAGCGTGAGAGTTTACAATTGCTTCACATTATACCACTAGGCATTCTTTTTTTCCTACGAAGAGATCATCTAAGCCAAACAATGTGATATATCATATCATCATTCTTATCAAAAAACTGCGTGAAATTTTAATTTTCATTTTTAAATTCAATAAACTTCGCTACCAAAATCTATCATAAGCAGCTGAAGCGGATTATAAAACAAGCAAACGGAATCGATGCACTTGTGTTAAGTAGTCTAGGGATTTTTCTTCTATTGAAGCTTTCCATTTTGATCAGTTTTGTTCGGAACGTTGCCATGTTTCTGACAGATTTATTGGTGGTGTTTTGACAAATTGATTTGGTTCAATGGTAGGGCTTAGGTGTTTTGAAAAATAAATGCTAAAATATGTTGGTGATACCGTCAGAATATGTGAATAAAATAGAAGCTGAATAGAATGATTCATTGAATGGTTTATAATTACGATAGCTAATGTTTAGAAACAAATACAGAAAAATAAGCTCATAAAGCGAAATGAGATAGCATATGATAAACAGATATCATCTAACGAGCATATGAGTTCTTCCCTCATTTAATGTGCTCTTCCGTTACTGTAATACCGCCCGTATTGTCAGCCATACACGTCCACTGAATGTACTCGAGTTTTTGACCCCATTCAGCATGAGAATCTTCTTTTTCGTAGAATTTACTCTGTAGTTGTCGTTTCAGAGTGCCATCTGGTCCCTGAAATGCAAGCCATTCACAGGTTTTCAAAATTTCTTGCAGTAAATTAAATCTTCACAATCTTCAATAGCTTTCTATTCCTTTTGACGTATCTCTGCACTTATTCTCATCCATGGTCCACTTTTTTGTAAATATATAAAGTTTTTCAGTGTTCAAAAATCACATATGAATAAATTTGCATCTTAAATTTACATGTAGTGAATAAATATGGAGGAAATATAGAATACGCTAGAATACGTAAAGATCATTGAGTGTAGAAGTGAAAAACAAATTGAAACAACGACACTGATCAGTTTTTTGTTGCCGATTTATCATAAACGCTCAGAATTCGTTAGAACACATGCATTGACCTCAATACATGTCTAGACAGACTATCAACTATGATAAACAATAAAGAATTTAGCATTCACTCAAGTAGGAGTTGTTTTTCCTTGTCATAACAGGCGTTATGTAACAAGATGTCGAACCGCGTGATGTCGATTGTATTGTAAGTTTCATGGGATAGTGAGATGAAGTGTTGAGCAGTACTAGCACATTTTGAGATATGAGTTGACAGAGATATATCGAAAGGATTCTCAATAGAAGAAGTCCTAATGAAGAGTACCGATAGAAATATCGATAGAGATAGAGAGAAGGGAGAGTAGAGAAATGTATAGTGAGTTGGAAAGCTTTTATGGCTTGCATTTATTGACTCGGATTTGTTAGCTGTGAAGTCTATTTCAAAGTCGGGCGATATACCTCAAACTTCGACAAATCAACTTGCAATTCTGTAGGAAAACACGAAACAAGCATTGTTGATATCGTATGCTGTTTAGAAAGAAGTTAAAGTAGGACGAGGCATTATCGATAACAAGCACAAACATTAGAATATACAAATATTCACGTTATACAGTTGATGTTAGAGCTTTTGATGGAAAGTTTAATGGTTTTCAATAAACGTACCGTACGATTTCTATAGGTTTTTTAAAAATCCGATTTCTATTTGATTATTTGAAAGGTATTATTCTTATTTTTATCATCTATCAAAATGTTATTGATGACGGTCGTCTGGAAAGTGCAAAGAGGAGAATAGGTGAATTATAAAAACATTTCAATAATTTTTGTATCTTTCGCTATATCTGGAAATGTTTCATTGATTAAGAAATATACTGTAGTATACTCGTAAATCGAGGACAACGCAAATCATGTTCTTATATTTTTCCCGGAAAGAAAAAAACATGGAAAGGAAATTGCATTAATGAGAATTTTATTGGTTGCAGAGAAGACTAACATAAGAACAGCTTAAGAAATGGAATTTCATTAATGGATATGGTATGTTGCAAGCTGAAATATCGATCACTTTTTATTGGATTTTTAAAATCATCTAATGTTAAATGCCATGAAAGGAGATCTTTTTAACAATTCAAAGCTAAAGCTAACAGGCTGGAGCACTGTAAAATATATTAGGATATTAGGTAATGGAAAAATCCTTCAACTTAAAAGACTTATAAGTGAGGAACACTGAAATGCTAAAAAGGTCATTGTCGTCCAGCAAAAAAAAGTTTTCGTTACCAAATACATATTTATTTTTGCATAGTAATTATGGTGAGTACCAAATAAGAAGATAAATCTAATGATTTGAAATTCTCTATGCTTCCAGTCTATCAATTATCTATCTCTATACGTGCTTTCTAAAGTAATTTACCAATATTATCGAATTCAAGTCAGAGTACACTCGGATTTTCTTCTATGAAATAAGGCAGAGCATTTTTCTTTAATTATGAGGGAAAGACGAATAGTGCAGCTTTGACAATGTACATCAATAACGGGTGAATGAGTACAAAGCGCAATGGTCGGAAAGCGATATAGTTATACAATATTGGTGTTCGCTTTAATTTTGACCCATATAAACAAGCATTCGATCCCTCAACGTTCAGTGATTCAATATCCAGAATAGACGACAAGGATCCGTCTTGTTACAGTTGGTCACCAAAGCTCATTTTAAGAATAGGATTTGCGTTTGGTTAGTTACACGATTAATGATGAAGCCGAATATCCAAGATTGATCAACGCTAGAGTTTCAACTTTTGTGCTTCATAAAATAAGCCAACATCATACTAAAGGAATGGTTTGTGTCAAATAAGTTATATGGCTGGAAGTTCATAAAAAATTGTACCATTCTTTAGTTTGTGGTAGAAAAAAGAAGCAAATACCTGTAAAATCAGACTGATATTATTTCTGACACCTTTTTTGCATACATCGATTCCAGTAGTATTCCATTCTGTTGAGTACTGACCGCTTGTCGGATCGTCAGTGTGTAATTGTAAATCGCAACCGGCCAAGTGCATATGACTATAATACTATTAAAAAATATCTGATTACCTTGTTAGTATAGAGTGGCAGAATTTTGTCAATACGTTTTCTCTTCATAGAATTTTAAAACTATATCTGTAGTAGTTCTTCTAGAAAAGCTGTTGCTCATGCCACAAAAGTCCTATTGAATTTTTTGACTTCGGTTTCTTTTCAATAATGAAACTCACTGAAATTCGGCTGGTGGTTTGCTACTGAGTGTGATTTTGTATCTAGAATTCGTGGAAAATTTTAGCGTTTTCGAACCACCTTCAAAACGCTCTCCATCGACCTTATACGAAACAGCATCACCCTTTTCAAGTTGACTGAAATATCATCATGCAGTCATCTAACTCAAAGCCTCTGACGGTAGATGGACTACAAGTAGTCGACTGTATTATTTTGATGTACACCTAGAGTTTTTGTTACGTGTGACATCAAAATCATCTAACATGTACCGTTTACAATCGTAAAAATTTCTTAAGTGATTTACTTGCAGGTTTCTGAATTCCTGGATGCACTGATACATATACTGGAACACAAGCAAGCACTGCTACGAATAAAATGCACAGACCTTAGTTTTGTCTCGAGTCAAAATGCTAATGAAAATGTTCTACCGGCACAACGTTCACAGATACGATTGATTTGCTAGCAAGTGGACTACGTTATTTACACATGAAGTTTATTGTGCCGTAATTAAGTAATTTTAATTAGACATGTGAAAAAAATCTGTAGTCACTTGTGCAGAATACACGATATAAGAACGCGTTACAATTCTTACCTTATACAAATCTGCAACTGAAACGAACCGATAGTTGGCATTGACTCTATGGCAGAATCGATGCTTGAAAGGGGTGTAGGATAGAACGAGGAGATATGAGTGCTAGGAGAGGGACGAAGGGAGGCAGTGATGGGAAGTGAATTAAGCACAACTAGCTTTTCCCTAATAGAACACACAAACACACTCACACGTTAACATCGAGTGATTTATTTGCGTCCCAAGGAAAAATTCGTGTGATGTTGTTGATGTACACGAATTATTTCCTACAACAATTTTCTTTATATTCATTCTCAATATGTTGTCTTGGTCAACGTTGGTTATTTGGACAACGTGGATAAAAATAAATAGTTGGTTGATTAGGTTATAAAGTATGTAGCAAATTGTCTGTACTTTTCACTAATAAATACTTTTGTTTCTTATTTTTTAAAATGTCAAATAAACAATGAGAGTTTTTTAAACGTTAATTTGCATTTTGACTGTAATTTTATTTACCTGTTTTAATCATTAACGTTAATAAGCCTATCAATAATTTTTCACCTGAGCCTCTGAATTTTTTGATTACGTACCCTCGAACAAATATACATTTCAAATTTCATATTAATATGATTTGTACTACAATTATTTTGAGCAAGCCGTTATAGCGTGGGTTATTAAGTAAAGTCGCGCTCAAGCGAAGTCGATCTATGACGTCATCGTGAGCATTAAATATCCATTAGGAAATGGCCAATTCGTCGAATCCATTAATTTCAATCCAGAATGATTTCTCCAAAATGATTTCGTACTTATAGAAAGTAAAGTAATAAAGACCATATAAAACCAGCTTTAATTTTGACATATCCATTTGAGATGCGCCTACACATTCGTACTCAACGTGATCTGCGTTAAGAAGACTGATTCTTATACAGAAATCCGTCTTATACAATTACTTAAGGCAAATAATAATATCAAATTAGTGCTACTTATCTTTCCCATTTTTGTGGTACTGATTCACCCACTCTGAAGACTTGATAAGTCTGAGGGTTGACGTGAACCTGTGAAGATTGGCTCTATCTACTGTGTTAACATTCAGTGCACTGTTCGCCACCAATATAGGCCACATAAGTTGTTTAAACATCTTGCGTTACAAACCAGAGTTTATTGATTTGAAATGCGTGGCATGAAATGTGGAATATATAGTGTCGTGGTATAGAATGAAAGGCATCCAAGTGCCATCTGACAAAGTCCCACAGATTCTTTAGTATCCAGAAACAAATTAATACGAATGTATCAGCAAGCAATAACATCCTCAGAATTTATGGATGGTTCACGAAATACAGTAACTGTTGTAGAAAATTGAACCATTATAACTGACAACACCTGTGTTATAGCTAATCATAGGAGGAGTTTAGCTGGCAAATCGAAATCATTCATTCTTCACCAACGGGCATTTGGGTAGTTCACCATATTCTATTTCTTATGGAGATTCACTTAATTATAAAATCTTTCTATGATCCTTGTAAAGATGTCTGATCATCGAGCAAGTGGCACTACTGCAATGCGATTCATGTCGCATTGATTGGAATCCAACTGTGCAGGCTTGTGTCCACTCATGGTCATTATTCATGCGCGTAACGTACCCAGCAAAGGCTGTACGCATTTCTGTCGTATCTGATCGTTGACGGCGTATACCACCTAATGGTCTCCCATGCTTGCTAGACAATGTTCATGTTTCCAAGTAGGCTGAAGCAGAAAAACCTATGGTGCTAGAAAGTTGGCCCCAGCACTTCGTATTCGTTATTGTCTTCACCAAATCTTCGATGCTAATGTGTATTTCCCAAATCGCTTTGTAACGTGATAAACCCTGCTACAATATCGTTCGTCATCTTAACTTTGCGATCTAAATACAGATTGGACAGTGAAAAACATTCTTTGCTTCGAACTTAAATGGATCATTGGGAACGAGACTAATTTTCATGAACATTTTTATCTTGACTTTTGATTTTTCGGTTCCATCGCATTTTAATATTAACAGTATTTTCAGAATGGTTGTAAATAGTTCTAGCGAAATAATATTGGTAGTGAAGTTACTATTTAGCTCAAAAAGGACTTCGATATATGTGTGAATCCGTCCCTCACCGATATTTACTAGTAATATTAGTGACGTAATATCCTCACTGCACAATTTTTTGCAGTAATTATATGTAGTCAATATTTTTGACGCCTACAAATACAATATTAACCATGTGATCATTTTATTTACAGAAAATGCTAAAACATACTCGACAAATTGTACCAAACATGCATACAATATAGTTCCAAAACGTAGGGCTGATCACTGATTGCTCAATCAAACAGGTAAATCCAAACAGTATTTTAGTTATAGTTTACCTGTAGCATTCCTAAGAAGGACAATTTTTAGTAACAAAGATATTGAAAAAAGTGAAACTTAGAAATGCGAGGAACTGTCGCAGCGATTCAAGACTCTAGGTGTGAAGACAGAGCTTCTTCTACCGTATTCGTAATAGTAAGAAAAAACAATGGTCAGGCTCATACAAAGTGACTTCCCATGAAAAACAAGGCCGCACCATTTAAAGTGTTGCAAGGAAACATGTGTTACCAATCTAAAAATTTACTCTCTAAACTGTGGTCAACAACAGTGACACAGTTTCGTTTACGCTTTGTTACAAACGAAAACCAGTAGAAGTTTTTCATACAACGTGACAAGAATAATCTATTGAACATTACTCAATTATCGGAATACTCAATATTCATCCTGGTTACTCTTAATGTTCAGTAGCATGACACGGCTAATAGTCCTCAATGTTAAAAGGTGCCAAAGCGCAACAAACAACAGTAAAATTGGAGATTCACGCCACACTGGCAAAAAACCTGGCAAACACAGCTGTTTCTCTGCCATCAATACATTTCTAACTGTAGAAAGGTATTTTGCGAAAAACTGGAATAACGGATTTAATCGTAACATACCATAGTATAATTAATAAGCTCTCCTTATCACATTATAATAACTATGAGAGTAGCGACAATTTTTGGAACTATCCAAGAATTCTTATTTCATTATTCATATTATCACATGGAGAATAGAGACTACCTTTACTAGACTATCATGACGAAGGGATCAGCCACAATTTTTTGAAGTGAACCGAAAGATTTTGATAGGTAACTGTTAGCATTACCCGGCCGCCCAATGGTCCACGTATTTCGCCAGCTTGACATTTGGCTCCGCAAGAAAGCGAAATTTAGATGATGCGAATAAAATGAAACTAACGACATAATTTAGTCATGTAAATTCCATAAGGGAGAAACACATTTAAAATATTCCTGCTTTTTTATATACATATAAACATAACATTTGACTATCATCACTACTTTTGCAATTAAGAAAGTAATGCTTTAAAAAACCAAGAGGATAATATAAAGAGAAAGTGAAGTAGAAAAGTGTGAGAAGCATATAGGGGCCAGACGAAACAGCTCGACATTTTCAAGGTGTGGTTATCTGAAAGATGTACCGCCAAGAATTATAAAGTGGCCTAAAAGAAAACAGAATATGTAACACCGTTCCAATAAATGAAACCCACTTGCGATTACGGTCTTTAAGATGTAGTAAAAGACTTTTTAGACGACTGACGTCCTTTCCACTTTTCTGCTGAGCCTTAGCTTCGCAAAGTCGGGCGATTTCATCCCATTGGGCCCCTTCACCTTGCTCAAGAGAAAAAGCAGCGAGATGTTCTTCCTCTGCTTTCCTATATGGAATACAATTGTTAACACACATTGCCAAGAAACAATGTGGTCATCCAAATAAAAAACCAATCTACCTATTTGTCAACTTTTCATACGAGAATCAAACAAGCTAAACAAAATACCTATTGGCTTCTTTTGTTAGTTTCAATGCTGCATCTCGCTGCCGGTACCATTCTTCCAACTCTTTTTTAGCACAATTTCTTAACTCATTTTTCTTCACTTCCTCAGCTTCATCTACAAATGATTTATGCACTCAAGCGAGAACTAGGCTAGCAAACATAAGACACTAACCTTTCTTTTCGAGAAGTATCTTGTGTTGTTCGCGCCACCTGCGAATATTTTCAGCTTCAACTCGTGGCAAAGAAGGGACCGGTGACGAGCCTTTTGAGCTAGTCGTCGAATTATAGCTGTTAACACTATTACCATTTGTCAGTGGAGCTAAATACCTTCTCTTTCGTAATTAATCGACATTTCTCCAAACTTTTGAAAAATAGAAAAAATAGGAAATATGAGTTAAAAAAACAGTCATTCAAAAATACAACGCATCAACTTTAATGCAAAGCTATTGAGACGGAATTTATCAAGAAAAGCATGTTTTCCAATTACCTGTAGCTACGTTTACAATCACTTTTGCGTCACGTCATAGTGTTATTGCTGTTTAAATGCTATAGCTCTGTGCAGATCACTTTAGACATGGATTTTTGCGGGTGTTACAAATGAAAAAAAAAGCTAATATTGTGCAATAACTGTTTCTCTCATCCATAACACCGACATAGCAATACAAATAGTGTTAAAATATGAAACTACACGTTAAATGTGTCTTAAATTCTTCTACCTATCAAGATAATAAGTGGTTCTACAATAGTTATTGTAAAACCACAACCACACTTAATAAATACCATAACAAGTAAATATAATATCAGACGAAATTGTTTGATGTTTTTAACTCAACATCCGAAACCTCACAGCAATATTTCAAACGTTAATGGAAAACTTGGCATAATTAGTAATTTACTAATAGTAATGCCCCATCCATAACTGGTTTTATATTTTCTTTACTCTAACCGACTAATAAGAATAACTATTCTATTCTTACCCTAACTTTCCACTAGTCACTTTACGTACCACAAAATAGTTTGCATAATGAAACACAACTCCCAAAACAAAAAAGTTGGCACTGCTTCATCATTCATACCTGTATGAGCTGGTTGGTAATCCATTCCTGCGAGGTCTACACCTGAATCTCCACCACCAACCGAAGGAGGACCCACTGCCATAGCTCCTAACTGTTCTGAAACCAATCTTCATATACTAACGAGACTCACAGTATCAGTAATTGATTTTGATAGAAAGTTCTAAAAGCTGATACGTCGTATTCAGGTTAAAGAAAAAAAGACCTACCTGCTGCCGGAACAACTGGCACTGGATTAATAACCGGACCTATTGGAGCGGCATCGATCTCAGCGAGCAAGTCTTGTTCCCTTGCAAGAAAATCTGCTACAGGATCGGCCATCCTGCAACGTTCGCGGCCATACTGTTATTATCAATGAACTCAAGAATTAGAGAGATCAAGGAATTGCTTAAACACTACAAAATAAGCAGCAATACTACATAACACGCAATTAAAGCGTTGCTTATCTAACATCTGAATCTTTTGATAATGTAAGACCTAATAACATGGAAATCAAATGATGCACGTTCTACCAAATTACCTCAATTTGCAGTCGTGTGATGACACAGTCACACGCGTCGCTAACGCGCCGCGGCCAACATCTCTGAGCCACGCGATATCCCAGAAGGTCGATTTTTTATGAGTTGCGTCTATTTTGGGGCGAGAAAACGTTGTTAGATATCAAAATCATTCTCAAAAGGAATGCCACTGTTAATATGTTCTGTTTTGCATATATGTCCATGAGAACTTGGAAATTGGGTAACCACAAGATTATATCGGTCAGAGGCGTAACTTTTGTGAGTTAACCAGGTGCTATAGAGGTATTGAATGTAAGTGTAGATGCCCATCATATTGAAATTGCACGAACATTGGTTGAGATTATTTGTTGCATAGAATAGGAGATGTTGCAAAGAGTTTCGAAACACTCTTACTACACTTCTGACCTCACCTCCTGAAACAAAACAATGGTGCAGCCTAGCATGTCGTAAACAAGAATTTGGGTTGAAAATAGCGAACTAATGCTTACCTAAGAAGACATTTTGATAAAAACAAAAACGAATTCAGTAGTACTTTTTCTGCGAACACTTCAGCTTTTTGTAAGGACTCGTAATACAACTAAACACACCTAGGTAATAAAAAAGATTCAATGAAAAAGAAGAAATAAAACAGTCACACATAGCCATTCATCAACCCATCCTTCTTGAAGTGCTCGAGGATTCTGTAGCTTTTATATTCCAACGTGAAGTTGAATATTTTAACCTAACCTCCTTTTGATGTACTCTAATCCACTCTCGGAAAATGGCATAAATATCTCTGAAACAGAACAAATACAACATAACAAAGGTTACTCGAAATGATTTTTAAGATGGTAGCATTAGGTACCGATTGCTGAACTGGTGCCACCTGCATTACTACTTTAAAAAAATATCACTTCGACTGGGTGTTTAGTGTTGGCGTGTACCGTAATTGTTTGGCAAATAGGCCAATTTTTAGTAGCGGCAGTGCCATTAGAACAAATATAGATTGATAAGAGTTTAGCAGATGCAACAAATTTGTTGAATGGTCAGAATATATAGTAGTAAAATAAGATAATAAGACAAGATAGTCTTTGACGTTGATCAATCCCTTGTGGTGGAATGCGCCAACGCATTCGTGTTCAACGTGATATCGTGGAGGTGGTTGAATGTGTGCCTTGTCTATGCAATGACTTGAGTTGACCACTCTTCATCAAGTCAGTGCCAGTTATTTTACCCAGATTTTTCTGGCACTAATTTGCCGACCGCAGAGGGATGACGGGCTTGGTAGGCCTGGGAGGCAGCTGCAAACTGATTTGAGCCAGCGTGTCACTGCGGCATATCCACCAATGAGCTAATGCGGCTCCAGTAGTAAAATAGTACTAGTAAAATATATTGACGCTCGCCTTCATGTGGGTCTTTGGATCCGCCCGGCTGCCGGAGAGAACGTCAAACTTGGATAACTAAACCTTTGTGCAAACATATTAATAAACAATAATAATAAGTAACGAATATTAATATAATACGATATGCTGCAATCGTAGTGAAACCTTATAGAGAACGAATGGTGAAGAGATGTATGGAGAGTAAGGAATGATATGATAAGGAAGAAATAACCGTGACAACCACTTTTGTGAAATATGGAATATTCACGAATTACAAATGAGGTCAGATGGTATAGTTAACAACGAGTGGTTACATCTAATGCTTTGGAATTAATGTTGTTAGATTAATATGAACGAATAAGCGATAATTATTGGAAAGTAAAGGATAGCGGGGGCGCAATGGCTCAGTGATGGAGGTGCCGCAGTGACACAGCGGTCCAATCAGTTTGCGGCCGCCCCCCAGGCCTACCAAGCCCGCCATTTCTCCGGGGTTGGTAAATTGGTACCAGAGGAATCTGAGTAGGATAACTGGCACTGACTTGGTGAAGAGTGGTCAACACAAGTCATAGTATAGATCAGGCCCGCTTTCAACCCCCTCCACGATATCACGTTGAACATGAATGCGGGGGCGCATCTCACCACAAGGGATTGATCAACGCCAACAATTATCTTATCTAATTATCAAAGGTTAGCTATTAGGTTGATGACAGGAGTAGTGAACAAGAGTTTATCTGTTATGTTTGTCGAAACAGCGACCAAGCTAAAACAAAGGCTATGTAGTGAACGTAATCCTAATTGTTAACAACAAAACACGAAGATCATAAAACCAATATCTACTGCAAAC
>KN716667.1:5634-23110 GCA_000816705.1 Dictyocaulus viviparus | reverse complement strand
TCTCCAAATATATTTATTTGTCGCTTACATTAGTAATCTTTTAATCAAAAGACACCTTCTAGCTTACGATATTCCAGCAAGTCATCTAGGAAACCAAAGAAGAGAAGCAGTAAGATTTGTTGGCGCTAAAACATACAAATTATCTAAGCTTTTTACTAATCACATTTACTATTATGTTGTTTGTTATTATTATTTGTTATTGTTAGTGCTGTGAATACTTACTACTTAAGGTGACTGATGACTCAAGATGTCTACTTATGGTACTATCGTTATCATTATCACCATTACCAGTAAAAATTTTAGTAGTAGTACTAGTATTTTATTATTAGTATTAGTGTTAATCTGAGTTATATTTTGTATATTAATCATAGTGATAGCACTATTCAGTGAATTAATTAGAACGAAAGCGATGTCGTTGTACGATCACGTGGATGTCGTGAGGCATACAGTGAGCTTTCTTGTAACACAGCGACGGCCCCAAGTTGTCTGATGAAGTTCAGTGAGAATTTGAGCAGGCAGGCAGGCAGGCAGTCAGTCAGGCAGGCAGTAGACAGAGAGCTTCATGACAGATGATTGACTAAGGAGCTACGATACATACGTGTAAATGACAGCCGATTCGCTTGCAAATGATGTGTCACTCAGTACGACACACAAGGCGACTACTGATAAAGCGACGAATCGTTTGCTCGACTAGGACATCATTCACAAAAAATTCAAACCTACCGATACTGAACAGAGCGTACTAAAGTGTACTACTATGCGAAAAGTGATAAATTATATGATTTATGTTTATTGTTTTGAGGAGAATATTGAGAAAAGAGCAGTGTTTCGTCTTATGTAGTTCAAAGTAATATTAAATTAATCATATAATGATAGGATTTTCACCGAATACACACATACATATTTGTAAGAATCGATGATAAATGAAGGACTGATAACGTTGGTAGTGGTATACGATAGAATGATTCGTTTCTTTATCATAGTGATTACGTTCATTTTCACAGAGAGATTACTGTAGGAACGAAGAGAGCGATTTAAATAGCATATATGTTTAATTATTACGTAATTTAAGCTTTAAACTCACAGTTAACAAAGCTTCACTCATAGTTTCACTGTAGAACTAATGAATATTGTCGTAAAGAAGAATAAGCATACTGTGATACCGTATGACGAGTTACTATCGTACTATTTCTAGATTTTTCATTTTCAATGCTGATACAATTTTAATTATATGAAGAACATTTATGATCTCTTCATGAAATGAGATTGAACGTTGCCGTTCGGTACGAAGAAATTGAAAAGTAGTGATGATAGCATTGTGCTTTCTTCTTTATGAAATAAACATTAGTTCATCTATTGTAAAATTACTTGTAAACTAATCCAATACTAGTATAATTTGAATATTCACTGATGTCATAGTGAGGAAATATACTAAAAAGATACAAAATTTAAAGAAAAAAGTCAATCTTGTAATATCTCGAACGAGATAAAAGATAATCAAAAAAAAAAAACAGACCAACTAAGACTTATTCATAAGGGAGCTCGAAATGAATATGATGAATGATTCAGAAATCATAGAAAGAAATCTTGATCTACATAGACTTTTCAATAATTAAAAGAAGGTGTACGGTATTTCCGTAGCGAATCTGATTCCTTTTTCTTCTCGAAAAACAATAATAAGCCAAAGAAACATATGGAACTATTTGTAAAAGCCAAATAAAAAACAGATTTTGAACAAAGATCCCAACTAAGATTTGAAATAAAACTCATTTTCAAGTAAGATTTTTCACATTTCTCTTTCAAAAGTATGAGGTAAAAGCATCTACATGTTTGGTATAACCAGAAGAGTACAGAAACATTTTGATTGCAGGGAGGAAACCAGTGAGTTAAAAAGGATGCGACAACGACAACAGTATAAGTGTCATTTACCATAATCGTTAAATGTATCGATACTTCGCCGAAAGCAAGTTTTCTATAGTTCTGTTCTCCTTTAAAACTCCTTAGCTATTTAATTAGAGATCGATTTAAGTTCGTTTTCCTTTTGCAGAATGAATGATGGATACGAATTTTTTTAAAGATATATACAATTTAACTATCGCTAATTTCATGTGAACAGCAATCACTATGCAATTAATTAATTTGAATATGTAAGATTTTCCGAAAATCAAAGGCCAAATCAAACACTAACGATTTCACAGAATTATGAATGCATCAAAAATCGATGAAGTATAAAAAACATACAAGTAATTCTGATTCATATGTAAAGAAGAAGCAAATAAACCAAAATTATTGATAAACTATGAGCCGTTTTACGCTAATGACAATCAGCGTAGTTTAAAAAAGTAGCAGTTTATACCTGAAAATTGGAATCAGAAAGTGTTCAGCAGCAACAGCAACAACAATGCTGTGCAGTGATCGTAATGGTACTGATCATAGGAGTTGGAGAGTGAAATGAGAGGGATGTCGTTCGGTGTGATCATGCAATACAAGGAGGTCTTATACGAAGCGGCGGAGTGTCAGCTTCACTAGCTTCGTTCATCCGTCTGTGTATGTCGTTGCCAATCATCCCCGTGTCACACGCAATTCCAACGTCGCGTACCGACAGCCATACACTCAAACACATTCACATCGAATCCGACGGCATCAAACACGACGACGTAAGCACATGCAGTAAAATCTTCGTCATTATCGTAGATTATTGCATGATGACCTTATATTGGATGAGACTTCGGATTTGGAAAGATCATCGTAAATAACTGGCCTTCTTTCAGGAAGATTTTGTACTGATTAAGAACTTAATTCTTATTGGCAGTTCCCTGTTAGGAAACAATAAGACTATTGTGCAAGAATATGTGTTTTTCAAGAAGTATTTGATAGTAAAGCTTATAGTAAATGAGGAAACCTACTAAGTGCTGATCGAATAGATAAGTCAACATTTACTACAAAACAAACAAATGAGTTGTTGGTGAAAACATTCAAATGAAAAAGATAAACATTTGCAATTAAGGATTAAAAATCGTTCGAAAAGCTGGGAAAAAAAAACCACTAAAAGCACCACTGAACTGACGGAAAACATAAATTCAATTCGAATTACTCAGGAAATATTATAAATAGATAGGTTTAGAATGTTCAAAATGAATGACATTTTGCAGTGTTGAGGTAGTTGATGCAGTCGATGAAATTGCTGAAATATTTGTGGGATATGTTATCGGAATAGTGTACTCACTTCACTTAGAGGTTCCGTGTGCCGTTATAATTATTGAATCAGATAATACGAGTCGAGATGACAAACGTACACTGGCAGGTTTCCACCTGAATGAACTCAAGAGATTGTTACTGTTGGCGAGTTGGCGAAAGGCTGGTGACTGTCCACCAACGCAAATTCGGCATGAAGAACACTATCAGTTACGATCAATCAGTTACACATTCCTCAATTTGAGTACTTGATAACATAATTCCATCAATCCTCAATTTTTTTTTAATCATTACAAGCTTGAAGAGAATAAGATTATTACTCATAGTATCAGAATTTTATACAATTACTCACTCAGAGAATGATTATAACGAATACTTTCGGAGGAAAAAACCTCAGTATGAATCATTTCTATAGAAGAAAAATGAAGCCTTCGATGATTTTCTTCCTATTTCCTTTTAAATTCTGACTGTTTTTCATATAATGCTATTGTGAAACCTTATATACCTCATTAGTAATTTCAACTCAATCACTATAACATGACATTGTTATACGAATGTGGCTATATAGAATAAATATTTAAGGAATATGATGATTTTGAAAATAAACAGAATTAAAATAATACATTATTTATACACCACCTACACTAAAAAATCAACACTTAATCAATAACTATTTGTTTTATGATATAATTTTAATCGTAAAAAAGAATATAAACGAAATCTTTAAGTAGTAAGTATTCTATAGTGCTTTACTGTAACTCATTCACAAATTTATAAAGATATTGAGTCATTTGCCTCGTTAACGTCTACAGAATACTTCATAAACTGTTGTTGTAATTGAAATAGTGAGCAGTGCTCTTCTTAAATTCGTTACAGAAGTACTGTAGAAAAAAAATTATGCTCGCATTTTATTAACTGTTTTGTTCTTTGTCAATAAATATTAGCTTATATGTAAAATAATGACGTCATGAGTTACAATATGACACGTGTTCATGCAGATGATAACAAATAGTTGACTTATCATTCCAATAGTAGAGAAACGTTCCTATGAATTGAACTACGTGTCATGACAAGAACAAGGTCGCTTTTGACTCGCATTTAATCCTCTATCCAGTATATGCGCAGATACACAACGTGGTCCTCTAATACGTACGTCACAAACTGAACCGAAGTAGATTTGAAACGAAAAGTAAATTGCTTCAACAGTCGTTATTATTCACTTCTGCCGATCAACAGACGAACGATCAAACCTAAACAATTTATTTATGATCAAACGAAATCCCTGAAAACACAACAACATATCATAGGGTTAATCAATAACTACGGGTTATATTGATGCGTCACAGTAAAGTGGAAAGGTTGTCCATCTATAAGACGTCTCCGCGACAACTACAACGACGTCATTCAGATGACAACCCACAATGCATCAATCATTTAGTAGCAGGAATAGATTAATCAAATCGCTACAAACTATTACAATTCTGATGAAAATAGTAACGAGACGTGTTAGAAAATGAATAGCCACAATCGGTGTGAACTTGATTTTTTCAATATGGAAAAAAGCAAAAATGAAAAGTTTGCCAATCAATATCATATAGCTTGCATTATATGTAACTTAACGAGGAAGCTGTCCTCTTTAATATAAAAGGAATGATTCAACGTGAAACCGAATTTTCCTCTAAGCGAAAGTAAGAATTAGACATAGATGTTTATTTTTTGAATTGCATTCTCGAGTATAATACGTTATCGAATTCCAGCTCAATTTGTCGAGAGGTTTTTGGTAGCAGATAGATCAAGTGATTAGTAAGTTGACTGAAGCTATGAGGTACACCTAGGGTCGAGCTGCTTCAAGAGAACGGTATTCGTGTATAAACTGTAGCGGCTATTCCATCTGATAATGACAAAAAACAGCTGTACTCTTGTGGAGCAGGTGGTTTTATTCGACCTGCATATACGTCATCCGAAGTGGTAAACACTTAAATGGATTAGTTGTCGGAGATTGAGGTCGATCCATTTTGAAACTATGAATATAATCATGAGAATTTGAAAAAAAATGAACGATATTTAAGCTTTCATCACTTCTTTTCTCGATACCCCCTCATAAAAATGTGATCAAAAAACAAATAAGCTCACCTATGAAAAAGTCAAAAAGAGGTAATAAAAAAAAAACAATAATTTTCAAACTCTGTTTGTTCTGTACGCCATAAAAATATTTTTTTTAATATAAACGTCAAATTTTGTTTTTACTAGAATTTCGTTAGCCGTACTAGTTTTACACTGAGTGATAAGCAATGACAACCCTATGGATTTCTGACGAGTACTATGATTTTTTTTTCCTCTTCTTGCTAAGGTCTTTTAAAAATTCATGAGCTAAGTAATTTAGAAAATAAGAATTTATCCTTGTAGCTCGATTTTCTATAAGTAACCTTATTGATTTGATTCTTATTTGATCTACTTACGGTTCTATATGATTCAAATTCCTTATGCTTCATCTTCAATAGAATCTTAGTAGATCACTGTTACTTATCATTATAGAAATTTTCTGAGGTTTTACGTAAAATTAAACAAAATAAAGAAATTATTGCTGAAAACACTATTTTTTAGTGTAATATGAATTTTCAATGTTATGAAATGTTATGTACGATAGTGGAATTATTAAGCTTGCATCTTATTAATAACAGAATATTGAAATTCATAATAAAATCGATAACGAAGAAAAGTTTATATGAATTTACATTTAAATAAATTTACAATAACAGATATAAGAAAATCATTGAGAAGTAATGACTCGTTCTAATTGTAAGGTTAAAATGGAGGAATAGAAATTCATTGGATATTATTCTAACAATACAAGTACAGTAGCCGAGTAGCTGCAACAGTTTGCTGCTGCGCTGAGAGTATAAACGATGGTTTGATCGTTCAGATCGATGAAAGCGAAGGACTAATTCGATGCGACTCATCAAGATCTGATTCGATCGAAATTGTATCGTCCGGATACAACCTCCAAACAACGACTTCATTCAGGAAACTTGTCAGTCATCGTGTCCGTTCGATTATCATTCACATTGTAAATTTAGTGTTGAATTAATTGTGACAATTTCAAAATGATTGATTAACATTGGAAATGTAAAAGTGAGGAAAAAAATTGAGAATGAAAGCATCAAGATTTCATCAGTTTTATTGCTAATGAATTTTCACTCATACTATGTGAGGTAAACTTCAAGTCTTTAGTAATCTGTTGATTAATTTTAGAACGATGTCCTTGCTAATTTATTGACACTTAGTATATTTGTTTTAAAAAAAGAACAAAGAAATTTGATAGAATCGGATTTTTAAGAGGTCAGAAATCACATGCTTTTTAAAAATGCTTTTTAAACCTCACTTATTTGAAAAATTCATTAATTATCTAAGAAAAAGTGCTCATCAGCTATCAGCCTAGCAATAAAAAACAAAGAGATCAGAAATAACTCGGAGTTGAACGGTGTTATCATTTTTTTTTGGAAAAATCAAAAAAAAAATGTCAGAATTTTAAGCATTGAAAGTTTCACATCGATCGATTTCTCGTTACACTTCTTCGCAGCTTCTCGATTATTTTACTTTTTGATTATTTAATTCGTATTCCCATAATATATCGATCAATAAATCAATAATAACTTAATGTAACGTCAAATGAAACTACCTCATTTTAGAGTCAAATTATTTCATACTGTTGCTTTTATCGAGGAAAAGAAAAGTAACTATGATATTCGACTGCATTTTACTAGATTCTCCTCTCAGGATGACGTCACTGAATTGACCTCAAGAGGTAAACAAATTTTGAGAAAACATTCATTAAATGATTTGATTTTAATGGACAGATAAAAAAAATTAGAATCACCAAAAATATTTCCAAATTATTTGAATAAATCTACGCATATTTTTCATAATATCACCTTTACAATATTATTATTTATTTTCTTTAAGCATTCAAATATGTGAAATAATTATAAATTAAAAAAAAATCTTAAATGAAAATCACACGATATAGGAAACATTTCATGATTACATTAATGAAGAAGCTTATGTTCTGTGAGGTAAAGAGGTTCAGTGCATTCAACTTTTATGGATTTTCTTTTCGATTTTTGTCGTACAAAATTCCATATGTAGCGTAGAAGCGATCCGATATAAATTACATAGAAACGTAATTTTATTGATTAAAAATGAGGTGATGACGTCGGCGGCTTTTGTGCTTCGATTTCCTAAACGTTGAGATCTTCCTCTGGAATTTTTTTCAATAAACACTTTAAAAATGAGTTAAAAAAAAAACGCAACATATTCAACTAATTAAACTAAAATGCTTTAAGTCGATAGAATAAAATGTTTTCAAGAAAGTTTCTACTGAACTATTTACCAATGAATCCTCCTATATCTCCGCTTAAATTTATTAAAAAGTAAATAAAGTAGGAAATGTAAAAATAAAAAAAAAGTTTTTGTCCTTATTTTATGTAAATTACTATTACATACGTATTTCCTTACCAGCACACCAACGCCGAATTGATCTTCGAATTTGGAAATGGTAGTTTCTGTTTTCTGTTCAACTGGAGCGCGACAGCGGCTACAGTAGTCACGTCATTTTACCGTAATGAAAGAGTTTCCAGTGAATTTTGTGATCTCCTTAGCAGCATAAGATAATCATGTATATTCAAATGGCATTGAAAAGTAACAAAATGATACAAACAAAAATCATAGGGCCAATTTAATCGAAGTATAGCAAATTTTAAAGATAATCTTCTTGTAGTTTTCTTTTTAATCAATGATTACCTCTTTTGATAATCTTTTGATAATTGTACCTCCAATAATTTCTTTTGGTCACTCTTCGTAACTCACCAAGCACTTTCTTATTTTTAGAATTTAAGAGATTATTACAGTGTATCTTCTAATGTATTATTAAATAATGGATTTTTTTTCTCATGTAGTAGGTTTGTGAATTGATGAACATAGAAATTACATCCATAAGGAGGTAGATGAACAATGAAATTGCTACGGAACGTAACTCATATTATTTGACCTATATTGGAAAATGTCCTCAATGAAAATCAGTTCATTTGGCTTCAGGCTATTTTCGCATGTGATGACAAAGAATTTTGAGAAAAACGCCTATTAACATGTAGACGAACCCAAGTTTTTACAGCATTCATTGAAATTTAAGCGCTTTCTAGTACAACTATGCTACTGAGATGATAGAAATTAATAGTTTTTGGACGAGTAATTGAGTTTTCCTAGTGATGTTAGGACAAAACGACGTTCCTCGATTAAAATGAAGGTCATTCGTTCGTTTGCGTATAATTAGCGGTTACCGTAATTTCAGGAAATGTCATTTGTCGCGCGTGCGGCAAAAAACGCTCGTCGCTTTGCAGTATGTATCGTGAACGATGGCGGTAAGCGTTTGAAGATTCGCGTTTACATATATCGTTCATTTTATGAAACGAGTTGTACCGATGTGAAAGTTGTAATCTTATTGTCATAGACCTCATCAGTGCACTCAGTATCCTCAATGAATTGATTAGAATAAAACCGCCATTAATTGACAGAAATTGAGCAAAATCCGACAATTATCAGACGTTGCACATCATAACTGATGTACCACGTTGACATTTAGCCATAAATTACAATGATCGCCATTCAGATGACCAGGTTGAGAGGAAAAGAGAAACAAAGATGAGTAAGTGAGTGAGATGAAATCCTCGCGGCAATTTTTTTTCTCAACCATATATTTTTATTTGACTGTTTATACTTCGTATAATTTAGGATTCTTCGTCGTTACTTGGCTGAATGTATAATTAACTTGAGGTAGTTGAAAACGATATTAGAGTACTTTTCCATTTTATGGATCTTAGAATATTTTGGTTGTGAATAAATGAATTGTCCTATGGCGTAATACTTTTGAACGCTCTAAAGAATATTCCAGTCATGATAAAGCTCAAAATTGAATTTAAAAAAAGTTATTAATTAAGAAAAGCGAAGCAGAAAAAGAACAAAAATTACTTTGTAGCATAAGGAAATTGAACTCAGACGGTGATGCCCTATGTTGAAATTGAACTCAGACGGTGATGCCCTATGTTTTGCTGTATATTCAACTCCTATTCTGTTTTTACCTCGATAATTCTTCTCCATCACTATATTGATTTATTCTAAAAAATCTATGATATTAAAAAAACTATATTTTAATTCCACGGAAAAAAGTGTGTGAACGAAAAAATCGATATTGGACATCATATGTATGTGGTTTTTTATTCATTTATATTGATATTGAAACGTTTTTTTTTGTCTTCTATGTTGTATGAGAATATTTCATCATATGAGTTCAATGAGTGATTGTTCATTTAACAAATATCTATTACAAGCGACGAAAACATTTCTATAGAATCAAAAGTGCAAATATATTTGATAGCGATTGATTTTTTAGCCAGCTATTGATAAAAGTACTTGTAAAGAATGACAAGGAAAAAAAAACATAGGAAAAACATTAAAGTGAGGAAATAACGTTAGTTAGAGACTCGCGAGTACTGATGACATCGACGTGGACAAATCTGACATCTGACAGTGTCAACAACGAATGGCAAAAATTGACAGAATGTCATTAATGATAGTGGTAAATAACTTTGAAGTATTCTGAATACTCTGATGACATCTTCTATAAACGACAATACACTTCTGAATAAGCATTTGACATTTGACATCATTATTATTGTTATTATTATTATCGTTACAAATCTATTCAAATAATAATTTTCTCCTTATTATTCATCTTGTAAATAATTAAAGAATCAATCGATTTTTTTCCTATTCACATAGGTTATAATTAAAATAGGAAGCTTTTCGTTCTGAGTGATATTTCTGATCTTTTTTTATCGTTTCCATAACAATTAGCAAGCAAGTGTAAAAATATTATTTCTCAAAAGAAATATCTTTAGTAAAGTTGATCAAAATTTATCATCAGTTCTGAATAAGGCTACTGTAACTAACTGACTAACTAGTAAAATAAGACTACTGTAACTCTGTAGAGTAACAAAATTTAATTAAATAAAATAAATAACGACATGAAAACAAATGAATGATGGAAGTAGGACAGAACAAAAAATTGTTTGTTTCAATAATAGTCAGAAGTACTCATATGAGAATGACAAAGGATTCAAAAACTGTTGTTTCTTCGATGAACAGTTCGAGATACGGTAGTACGATGAGGTTTCAAAGTGTGACACCACGTCGCTCTCATTATGGTGACGCAATCGCATGATGAGAATCCGTTACTATTTCTCGTTCACTAGTAAAACCTCACACTAATTTCATTTAACTCATCGAGTCAAAAGACGCCGCAAAGTAATACTATCAACGAATACTCTTACGCATTAGCATTAAATAAGATGAAGTCTTGAAGCATACCTCCGAACGATCCAATGTAGTACGAAGTTATTTTTTGATGGATTGTAGTGGAATACTACACACAGGTAGACCTTGCTAATAATATTACAGTTTTTTCCTCATTGTCGATATAGCAATGATTGAGTGAGGACTCTACCTCATAAACCATAATTGTTATAAAATGAATTACAAACTGATAGAAATAAGCAGATGGTGAATGACGAATCATTATGGATTTCAAATGCTTGAAAGTTCCAAATAACTACTCTGCCAGAGATAACTTTTCAAAGGAGTGACGTAATAAGACAAATAAGTGTTATATTAAATCATTGTGTGAAGTAGAAGAGCTCCTGGACTAGTGAGGTGACATAAAAGGTAAAATCTGACGTTCAATACAATGAGTGATAAAAATGTAGAGCAATGAGGACATTTGGAAAACAATCAAAACGATCAGGAAATAGAGAATTGTTCGAGGAAAATATGATCATTCTCGAAAATGAGTATCGCATAAATAGTATCGCTGGCAAAAAGTTATAGAAAAAATTTTTTGTTAGTAATTTTCGGTTGTTGCTGGACGAACTTCTATAACTCATAACTGATTATTGATTTCATCAGTGTTGAGTTATCTATCACTCCTTATTCACATCGAGATAAATCGAAGCTGTTTCCGAAACTATGGGAAAAAAATCGATTCATACAAAACTGAATACTGAAGGCAAACAACCTCATTTTAGCAATTCAATTAAGAAGGAGAAGAAAAACCTCTTAGTCATTACTGAGGTCACGTGTACATTGTAATAAATAATTAAATCATATCAGCGTTTACATTAAACGACGAATCATAGAGGTAATAAAGATTGCGATAGTTTGAAAAGAGGTTAAGCTTTCAATGAAATTAGTTATAAGGCTTAACACAGTTTCAATCTGAAGTTGAAAGGTATTCGAGTGATTCTGAAATCTATTCTAAACAGTGGACGTTGAAATTATAACGGTGTCAAGCATAGTAACCGTAAAGAATTGAATGTTTCAAATAGCTTGACGATGCACGTAAAGGCTATGATGGATTAATTCGAATGTCCATGTGCTTCAACTGTCTCATAAAATTGAATTGTGACTCTGACTTTAATACTTTCGTAATGTTATACGTGTGAGGTTTTGTTTTTCAAGCCTTATCCCCTTAAGGGAAGGACATCTATCGCCATCAATGCCTCATTATAATGCTAATTCAAGAAGAACAAGGAAGCAATGCATTGGTATCAATGCACCTATTTTTTGGCTGTTATCTGAGATTATTATAGGTTATGTAATTAACCACCATTTAAGCCCCATAGTAACAATGCGATGACATCTCCTACAGCTTACAAATGTGCACAACAGAGCAGGTATATTTAAGTTCCGCTTGAGGTTTCGAGTTTTGTAACGAACTCAACTATGGAGGATGTTGGCACTATACTACCATAGCATATCATTGCTGAAAGAGAATTAAAAATTACTGTGACGACGGTGCTATCAGTTCTCATAGGTCGAAGTGTATTGAAAGTAAAACATGTGAAGCTGTATGGGTGGTCGATTACTCATCAAACAAATAATGAAAGATAACAAAAGAGAACAAAAAAAAAAGGATGTCTCGATTATTATTGTAATGCTGAGAGCTTAGGGCTAATTGCCGACCACCACCTTTGAGAACTTGTTTTTTAAAAGTGTATACGGAAATTAAATCAATCAAAATAATAGACCAAATTGAAATACGTATACCCATCTAGGAGGTAGATTATCGATTGACAGCGTCTTCAAATTCGCTAGCTTATGAATGCTATAGAAATCTTGAATACATTTTGTGCATTGGCTTTTTCTTGCAAATGATTGATGAGGTATTCAAAATTTGATAGAGAACCGATTCGTAGGCGTTTTTTTCAAGATGATGTCTCTTATCATCGTTGCTTTTTTTTTGTGCTCAGTCCATTATTTTATTTTGAATATCGATCGCTTTGATTTGAGGTCTATTACAGAACTGTAACTCAATGCAACTAGTTTGATTAAATTGTACTTTGTCGATTTCTTATCGATATTGAAAATCATTTATGATAATTTTCCCAGCGTTTATAAAAACAACTGTAGTAAGTGATTACGTTTAGCACACATTAAAAAGACATAAAGATATTTTTCCAAAGGGTAATTTGATTTTCGTGTGACTTCGCATTCCATTTTTTCTTTCCCGAGCTTTCTTTTAACTCTGCATAAAATATTATTGACAACAAAAATAATATTTAAATAAAAAAAAACAATTGAGTTTTAAGTCAATAAAAAACGGCATGCAAATCAGCTTTCATTTGGATATGCACTAAGTACTATCATGAGGCTCTTATTCTTCAAGTACGTTTCAGTAAGCACTTTTTAGTACTTTTCTTCAAGTACACC
Source organism: Dictyocaulus viviparus (assembly GCA_000816705.1). Taxonomy (NCBI): domain Eukaryota; kingdom Metazoa; phylum Nematoda; class Chromadorea; order Rhabditida; family Metastrongylidae; genus Dictyocaulus; species Dictyocaulus viviparus. The sequence goes on along the minus strand of KN716667.1, from coordinate 10,096 downwards.
AATTACTATCATGAGGCTCGTATCCTTTAAGCGCTTTTCAAGTTCGAGTTCGTTCAAAACTCTTAGAATCATCTTAATTTTAATAAAAATTTGAATACAAATAGCATCAAATTACTTCAAGCTTTGATGCATTACGCGTTTACTATAATCGAACGATATTCGATCGTCGTCAACTGTAATTAGTTATTGATTTCCTCGTAAATTTTCCTCCATTCATTCATTTTTGTTTCTGCAGTGAAATCTTCCCAAAATAAGCGTAGTCATGTCAACATACGACAGCACTCTTTATGTAGCACAAATATTTTAAGCTCTCATTATCAGTTTTTCAACCAAGTCTTAGGAGTCATGTGAGGAAAAAATCAAACTCCATACCGAGCTATTTTTAGCATATATTTGATTTTAAAAATGCTATAGAAACAGTTATTTCTAATCATGGATTGAAATCTAGGCAGATGATCAATAGGTGAAATGAGGTGAACTTGTAAAAGAAAAGTCACATAAAAATATGAAGCTTTAATGGTTAACAGAATTATTCGTGCTGAATTTACCACACGACGCGAGGTATAAGAATGAAAAATTAAACATCGAGAAAAGGCTAGAAACGTGAGGAAATCAACTGTAACTCAGAAATATGCAGGCTTTCAGCATGGTTATTACAACGATAGTTCGAGTTTATATATAAAATGAGTTCCCGTTTGCTATTTTGACGCGTTATTTGCAAGGTTAAAAGGTACTGACAGCTTACAATTGTAGTACTGTGAATCCTCGAATAGAAGAATTAAGGATAAGCTTAGAGTCTATTTATCATTGGATGCTACTGAGTACGGAATAAGAGAAGCATTCGACTTCATTTTGAATCGTTTAGATGATTCAATGCGAATCTGGTTGCCGCAGTGACTTACGGTAGACACTCTTCATCAAGTGGTCTTCCTGTACATATTGATTGTAGCATTAACATGCTGAACTTTTGAAACCGGTTAAGTTGTCCAATTTTAAGGGCTGAAGTCCGTTTTAAATGCTATACTGGTACTAACAATACTAGTATTGGTACTTCTCAACCTATTCTAGAATGTAATCGAAATAAAAATCCATGTAACGTAGCAGCAACCCATCCACCTAATCACTGCTCTACTTTTACAATAGTTAGCGACTACAATTGTTTTTTAATTCTAAATTCATTACAAATATAAAGTTTTTAGTGGTTTTCTTTTCACGCAGCATTATAATAATAACATAGAAAAAAATATTCGTTAAGGTTTTGCTGAACTGACACCAGAACAATCTGGAAGGTAAGCAGCACTCAGTTCGTCAAGGATTGATGATTTCATGTCGATGTATGGTCTATTCGCATTGAAATCTCCGGACGATATCCTGAGGAAAGCTAATGCTCAGATCATCTTCACAGAGAAATCGATTGCACCACTGCTTATCCTTTTCCCACTGTGATGAAAATGATTAGTATTCACTCCAATATTTTATACCATTTTGTTATGTCCATATAAAAGCACAAATTCAAGGGAGGAGCTTTTCTTGTTTTTTTCTGAAAATCAAGGATCTCTTCCATGTAGTGGCGTGTGATTTTCAGAATAAACACATTCATGCAGCTGATCAATATGGAACGTCAACGTGGACGAACCAATGAAGTTTTGGGACGTCTCCATACTGCTAAAGTTGCTAGGATTGAAATATATCTCAATGGATTCGTAATGACAATTTAAAAATTTGAAGCAATATTTAAAGGATTAAATTACATATGGGAAAATTTTTCTGTCTAGGAGAACGGGACAGAAAAAGCTATATTGCATAAGCATTTATACATCTACAGTTCGTAAACTTCCGCTATGAACTCAAATAATATGATTTTTTTTAAAGGTTAAAGCGAAAAATTTGCATAAGTATATAGAAATAGAATAATAAGCAAAAACACACTATGAAGCTTAATCGTTGAGAACGTGTTCTTTCTAAATGATTGCGTTATTAAGTCCCATACAGTGACGATGACGTCCAGTGAGTGAGTGAGATCAGTGACTAAAGCTTGTTGAATTCGTAAACTAATTTGTCTATCTCAACTCTGTTTCGATACAAACCGAAATCGTTTTCGCATTTGTTGCCTTACTCCTATAGAACGTCTGTCAAGGTATTCAAATCACTTAAAACGTACACTCTACTTCTCGGAAAACCCTACTTGTCCTCTTATTGCAACTCCTCTCGCACTCGACTGATTCATTCATTCACTTTTTCTAGTGCTGCATTTCGAACTCGTGACATACTTTAAACGAAAAATTCACAATTTTGGCTAGGTATTATTCGTGCTCGACTGTATTTCTGGCGTTCTTTCTATCACTGAAATGCTAAAGAATCAATAGAAATACTTTATAATGCTCTTGGCTGCACGGAACGGAACGTTGTAGATTATTGGTCGGTACCGAAACTGAGCACGTCTGGTACGTGACGACGACTTCCGTTGAGCCTCAACCGCGTCAATGATGCTGACGAGTCTTCTACTTTACTTCAGTTCACAAGAAATCACTTTGGTTTAATAAACTTTTTTTGCATTTCAGATTTTTCGCAATAATTTTTGATTGTTAAAAATTCTCATTATGTTTTCTATTTCATTGATCTTTTTTCACCACTTAATAATTAATAATTCTTGACAAAATCATATCGTCTGCAGAACGCAATTCTGACATTGACGTTACATCAAAAATGTGTTTTTTTTCTATTCTTTTGTTCGTTTTCATCATTTGCTGCAAAGCGGAAGTCACTAATTGCGATAGAAATGGAACAGATCGATTAGAAAGATTTCACTTTTGATGTTTCAGCGTTTAGGATTAGTTGAAATTCTCAAATAACACGAGACTATTTGTTGATTGATCTTTGTTGATCGACGTTGGGGACGTTCTGGTAGTGAATGATGAGTGAAATAGAAAAGCACAAGCATCTAGCAGAGCAACCTCATCATACCTGTGCGCAGCCATGACATGACCGAATTATACTCATATAACAAAATTTAACTATGTTTCAAAATGCACGATCAATCTGTTTTCATTGATATTATCAGTTTTGTAACTCATTTCGGCGCCTTCCACCATTTTACTACCCATTTGATTAACTGCAGCTTCGAGGTAGCTGGCAGATGATTGCCGTAGGTGTTGCGCTAACCCTCTAATCCATTTTGATCGTGAAGCATTGATACATTCAGTTTCCTCTATGACAACGACAAGAAGTAAATACATTGATATATCATTCGACTATTGCAAAAAAAATGTAGAAAAAATTGCCTTGCACTGAAAGAACAGCAGTGGTTTCACATTAGGCTCGGTATTCTTCGCATTTCCGATATGTTCGTTTTCGTGTGGTAGTCGAAATCCGTGGACGAAAGCCGTCGATTAGCAGTAATCTGAAATATTTGGAATTTTTGGTTTCCTTTGAAGCGTTTGACGTTTGATCTCGGCTTTCACTTCACTACTGCTGACAGTACTGTATGAATGCAACGGCTGCCTACGTCTCCTAATCTTTCACTCTCTTGTTCTTCTACAGAACTTCATACAACCGTTTTTCGTGCTTGCATTCTTCTCTCACAGTCTCTTTTTTTATCTTTAAAGAGAATTTCCAGAAGATCCATGTTTTCTAATTTACAAATAGGTGAAAACAAAATGGCTAACAAATTTTGGTAAATCAAGAAAAAAAAACGAGATTGTAGTTTCTAATTGTTATTGAAAAATTTGCATCATTGCCACTGGTGACACTGTAATATTGCCATTGGCTGTTTCAATAATACAAAAATCACGAATATTAGTTATATGAATCATCGAAACATTTTTATACATCGCTCTATTTGAGGTAAGAGTAGAACTGAAATATGATCATGTTTCAAAGAGTAATTTAAGCGGTGGTCATAGAGAAGTTCCACAACGTATTCCACATTGTAAAGTGATAACGAATCCTTATATGACTGCTTATACATAATCACTTAGATTACCTGAATCCTTGTTGAACATTTATGGAATCGAGCGGACACCAGTAAAACTTCCATTTATATCCATTGTCACACGCGAGGATAATCAAATATGTTTTTTTTGCCTTAGAAATTTGTTAAGCATCAAGATCCCTATCTAGAGCCATTGTGAAGAGGTCTAACCATCGGGTTGATGGTCTTCTTGTAGTTCATTTGTATTATGATGTAGCATTCATATTATTCATTTGTAGCATTTGATGTTCAGTGAGATCCAAGAACTTATGGCTTATGTGCACCAGTGATCATTCATACTCATCACGTGCTCAGCCTACCTAATTTTCGATAATTTGCTGTGTACGGCAGCGGTCTGATCTTTGACCGCTTAAGTAGAACATCGTATTCTTTCTATTACTTGTATGCTACGGAAAACGCCAACAATCACAATTTAAGATGTTCTTTCCGTTAAGCTTGAATAGGGTATCAGTATCGTATCCGCCCTTCATT
>KN716666.1:66401-81961 GCA_000816705.1 Dictyocaulus viviparus | reverse complement strand
TATGTTCAGTTGTGTGTTGAAATTCTGTGACGATAAAAATATCCGAAGGAAGAGAATGCGTAATAAATCTCACCTATACGACAGTGATGAAAATTTCTTGAGAGATGTTCTTTTTTGTAAGGTAAAACAAGCTAAATACCTTGATAAGGTCGCTGTCACAAAAATTAGATTCATCTTAGTGGTCACCGAAACAAAAAAAATTTACAGATTTCTTCTTCAAATTTATTTCAAAATTACTTTCAAGATAGTATGCATTTTTAAAACGTCTTCAAGCAACAAATGGCAGATTTCGCTATTAATTTAAAAAACTAACAGTGCTGTAGAATCCGTTTTCGTTAGTAGCACATATGCTGAGTGAATCTTATTGTTAAAATGAATTCAAATTCAATGAAAATGTTGAGGCTCGAATTCAACCACCTCCCCGATATCACGTTGAACACGAATGCGTAGGCCAATCTCGTAAAAGGGAATAATTATGCAAGAGCATATCTTATCTATGTAATATTATGCTTATTTCGTTTTTCTATCACTAACCATATCTGTTTCTTGGAGGAGATGCGCAACTTGTTTAGCTTGATGTTATTGTTACGTTTGACTGATATTCGTCCACACAACGACTTGAGAAAACCATTATGTTGCCGAATCAATGCTGATTATTTCTTTCCAAATCATTCTGGTGCATTAAATATCTTGAATGTGATTTTGTTGAGCAATACTCAAGGTTGGTAAATAGCGTTTAATTTTACCTCTTTTTGTGACCTGTGAAAGCTTGGTTCGCATTGTGGCGGAGTCAACATAGGCATGCTGCATCCAAGTGTGCGTTGATTATTATAAAGGTTTAATTACAAAAGTTGAAGCTTGTAAAGATCAATATCGAAGCGACCTATAGCATAATCAGATGCATATTGCATGAAACGTAAGCATTTTTGTATCAAAAATATTTGCGGCTTGCATTTGCTAAAGCGTCTTCGTCAAACTTATGGCAAATTATCGACATTCATACAGTGGTTATTGCATTTTTTTATTTCAAAAAGATATTAAACGAAATTGAGATTTTATTTTGCAAATATCTTGTATGTATTATTATCATATTTATTTATTATTATATTTTATTTTATTATTTCTTATATCTTGTTGTATCTTATTATGTATTCAGTTCGTATTTTATTGTTGTTGACCTTGTGTGAAATGCAATTGTTTATTTGTCATTAAAAGGAAGAAAGTGATTTTGTTTCATACAATAACTGGAGATGAACAGTACTATTTGACTCAGTGGGTGTCAATGTTCCCAAGCCTCCCTGCCTCCTATAAACTAACCTTATACAGATGACAGGTTTCATAACACTGTTTTCTTATTGTGTTTTTCATACATAGCTTTTACTAATTTTACGCAGGAAATAATGTGACAAGCTTTGTCAAACGTAAACTAATTCATGAAATGAAAAACAATAATATGCTCGAAATCCGAGTCACTCTGAAGAAAATCAGTCAATAACTGCTCAGTTTTTCATATACTAGTAGCCAAACGTTTTAATAAATTGAAGCCACGACAACAAAAAAATCAGGACAACATAAAGCTTTTCTGAATTACAGTTGTTGTTCAATGAAATTAAGAGCTGTGCAAAAATAAAAATTGCCTCTCATGAAGAACCGAGAAGCAACACGCTTTTTCCGTCGTCTTTTTATAGGTTTTTTTGTCATTGTTTTCATGACGTTTTGTTTTGTGTATATTTTTTATAAAAGCATATAGAACTAGTGAAATATTCCTTGTTTATTTTACTGGATGCCTTTATATAATGGTTTCAGTTGTTTACAGTTACAACAGCTCCATTGAAATATTTTCCAAAGGGACCGGATATTAGTTTTCGATGCACTCGGTTCAGAATGCTTTGCCACATTTGTCGAGACCAATTCGTCATTATAACATTGCTTGTCTGAAAAGAAATTAGTAATAAATGAACGCAGAATTTTGTAGGGAACAAGCAACTTTACCCGTACACTACCAGTAAAGGACATGAATTCTGAAGATATGGGGTCGATATGCATCATTGTTGAATGCATACAATTCATCATTGTACACAAACTGGTTACCACATCATTAATTATGAAACATCCTCTTGGCATAACTACAAAATGAACGAAAATTTAAATGTTGAAAGCATGCTAAATTATATATTTAAAAAAAGCAAACTTGTTCAGATTGTATTCAAAGCTCGGTACGGGTAAAAAGTGGTAAATGGAGTACTCCAAACAAAGGATATTAGTGTTATGAATTGCAGGATTTTTATGTCCCATGGTGAGTCTAAATGTTATTTCTGTACAGGAAATCCTTCAGCATTATTAGTTATGTACGTGTTAATAAGAGAATGCTTATTAGGTTACTGCAGAGAAGCAATAAATGAAACATAGAGTGTGTTCAGAGTGACGACCTTGGCAATGCAATCAGTAGCACACTAGAATGGACGCTTATAGATTTTTGATTGAGTCGTGCCTAAGTTATTTAACGAAAGAGTATCATTCGTAATATAATAACAAAGCCATCATAACTTATTGTAAATTATAGAAAACAATCAAACAGTTACGGAACATTGAAAGTTAAAATAAGACTGAGATGACCGCAAAACTCGGCGCCTCAGGCGGGACTCGAACCCGCACTTACAGATATCCGGTCTGCCGTGCTGATCTCAGAAAAGAAAACTATGCAAAATAAAATACGAATATGTCTAAAAGAAGACTATTTTTGATGTTGATCAATCTTTGCTGCGAGACGGGCCTACGTATTTGTATTCTAAGTGATATGGTGGAAGTGGTTGAATGCTAGCCTAGTCTATATATAATGACCTAAGTTAAAAACCTCTTTACCAAGTCAGTTCTGGTTATTTATTTCATAATGCTGTGATACAACTTATCGACCCCTGAGGGACTGCGGGCTTGGTAGTCTTGGGTTGTGGCCGCGAGCTGATTCAGGCGTGCATGTCAGTGTGCGTGTGTTAGAGGTATAGAAATAAAACCATTACAGGTTATCACAGTGGATAGAGAACAAGAAACCTTGCAATAAGAAACCTATCTGATGCTCCCACATATATTATCTAATTTTTCAATCTTTGAAATTTTAGCTTTGTAAAAAAAAGTTTTGTAGAATTAAAAAAATTAAATTTTTTGGACGCTTCTTGTTTTAAATTATACCAATACGTCCTGCTGGATTGCCATTGGCTGGGTCGGCAGTAGCTGTTGGACAGTTTAATGGCGTGTAGTTAATAGTAACATTGAGTTGCTGCAAAATTAGTGATATTACGGCATCTGGAAGAAGGGCGTTGCGACCTTGCTCTTGCAAAACCTCATTGACCTGAACTTTCCAATAAAAGGTAGTAGTCTTTGTTTTTGCAGTGAGTTGTAAAATCTCGATTAACATTGTTTCAGAACAGCTGCCAAACATGAAACTGTTCGATTTTAAACAACTTTTTCCATCAGAGAATAGTGCCTGTGGGAATCCTACGGTAATTACCAGCAACAAAAACACACCTGAGTCAAATTATTTACAGTAGTAGTAAGGACAGCTGATAGCGCAACTTATAATTGGGGCGAAAGGCGCTATGCATTTTTTCTTTTGATGCTATCGTGGGAGTGTTTGGATGATAGTGACCCATACAATTACTTAATGAAATCGATCTGTGGGCATGTAAGTGGTGAATACTTTCTTAAATCATTGTAGTATCAAATCACTGATCACTCAAAGATAGGAGCTTCAGTAAGCTCCAGCGCAAGTCGGAACTCAGATATACTGTATTCAAGTATCCGTCTTGCTGTGGCCTTTCCCGCCATAGTGCTACGCAGCACCATTCAGCAATAATAACTATAGAATATAAGTATTCAGCGAAGCTCAGGAAAATCAATAGGTACCAATAATGCAAGGCTTTCAAAGTTGTAAGACATATATCTTTAACTCAATACTATAAAGCTGTTTATATTTTCTTAGGGTAATTATTAAGCAAAGGAGCTAGAATTAAGGCTCTAGAGCATTGACAAAACTCTGATTCAGGCTTATGTAATAGCTGCATAATAACATTGACTGGTAGGTAGTAAATTAATCAAAGTAATTAAGCTGCATATGTGAGATAATGCATTGTTTCTAAAAACTAAAAGTAAATGCAATACGGAAACGCGCAGTAAAGTTTACGTAAAACTCTGTATTGTAAAATTATGGAACAACACCTGCAAAAAATTTAGATAAATTCAGTAGAGAAAATAAAGACATGTTAACCACAGAAAATTGGTCAATATAGCAACTACAATGTAGAAATCGAGCTGAATTGTGCAACAGTTTTTTAATGAGTGTTTTTCACTAAAACTTAGAGAAAATTCAAACATCTGCAGAGTGAAAAGCTTCATTTCATTGACTTGTAGCACCCAATTTAATATGTAACGTGCTAATCCCTCGTGGTTTTATTTGGTAAGTCGAAATGTTTCAAATATAAAAAAATACTCACTGCATCCATCACCAGATTTTCCATGAATCTTTTAGCCATTTGTTCATCTCTAGCAATTTGCGAAATTTGGGAATGTGTTGCACTTGTTAAAGAGTAAACCATTTCCGGCGATAATGTAAAACCGGTAACTGTGAAGCTCGCAGCTAGTACTAGAAAATTTCTGCATGAACATTGTGGAAGATCGTGTAACCCAAGTCATTTTCGATGAGCGAAAGTATTGATTTGATTGATTAATGGTTTTCCTTACGATGCTTTCTTAACTTTTCTTCTTACCTGGTCCCTGTGGAAATTGGCCGCATCCTAGAGTTGAAAAAGTAGCACTCAGCCATATAGTAAGACAAAAGAGAGGTGAGAACGAGAAAGATTGGATAATGACCATATTTTTGTATAAGGTGCAAATCAAGATCAATCTCCGTTTTCCTCCTGAAACCTTTTAAATTACCCTCCTTTCCCTTCTTAAATTTTAGTACAAAACAGAAATTCTATAACTACTATTAGTGAGGAAAAATACCTTGTTTATCATTTTTGAACGCACTAATAAATTCTCAATAAGTTCAAGATTATTAAGTGAAATGTTGCATTTTTAAGTCTTATTATGGCTATTATTGTTATTGCTTCAAACTTTAGTAAATATCTGTGATGACTGTAGAAATTAAAAATTAAAGTAAGCAATTTTATCAAATTTGAAATTTTCGTTAAATATTGCTAGAAGAAGCATGAAAATGAATTCGATATGATATTATAAACCGCTGCATTTAACTCCACTTGAATCATGTACATCAAGGGAATTTTTTTTTTCACTTCTACGTAGAAGACAGAATAATTCTTGTTGTACAAAATAGGGATTTCTTATATATTAAAACCAAATACCTATTTAACACCTAATCCTGTCATGAACACGATTGAAAACTTATAATTCATAATTAACAGAAAACGCTCCATTTTTTCTTTCCTTAAACAAGAATAGTTCTACAAAAGACTAATGGAAGAAAACAAGCAGCTTGCTTACGCCTAATACACAAAATGGGTAGACGAAACAGCCGAGAAAAGTGTTTCATGCCACTAAAGAAACAGAAGTGCTCTGATCATTATTTTAAATTATATTCATGAATATAATTCCCATTCAAATATGCGAGAAATTTGAGAAAAAAAAAACTATTTCTTGTTTTTCAATAAATAAAAGGTAGATGCCGAATCAGGAAGCATTGTAGTTGAATTAGAAGACATTCATAAAGTCCATCAAATTGCTGATCATTGCAGTTTTAGCACTTCTTTCAGCAATAGCACACCGATTAGCACCGCTGTTAGCGAAGTTCTACAGTACTTTGTACGTGTTGTTGCAGATAAATCTATGAGATTTAACTAAAGTTGGAAGCAATTGATTCTTTTCATTATATTCAAGCAACGAATTTTAATTCACTAACAATTCTCCATAGTTGGAATTGAGCTTCGCCTTATAGGTAAAATTGTTTTTTTTTTTTTAAATTTATAATTGTATAATATATATATATAATAAAATATATTTGCTTTTTTATAATTGTTCGTTTACCCTTAGCAGTTTTTGCAACCTTTGTTCCACCAGGCCATCGAAATTCTTTTTTTTTAACAATTGTGATTTTATTCTGCCATTTTTTGTGCTAAATAAAAATTTTGTATTCCAAAGGTCCCGTATTATTCAGTAATTTGAGATGAAACGCTCAATCGATTTTTAATTTGATGTGAAATACAGCATTTTTCAATAATAATCGATCGTTTTCAATAATTTGATACTCATTCGTCATCCGAAGAAAGAATGTGATTTTACTCTATACAGTTGCAGGAAGTGAACAATCCTCATAGGTTCAGTACTGTTCATGTTCTGGTCAAAATCTGTTTACTTCTTTCTACATTAGTAACAAAACGTAGTACTGAATTGGAACCATGCCAACAAAAAAAGAAAAGAACAATAAAACGATTTTCTGATTTGCAGTTGTTGTTCAATGAAACGAATTAAGAGCGGTGCGAAAATAAAAATTGAATGGTAACACGTTTCTTCTATCAACTTTTTATACGATTTTTGTTATTGTTTCAATTGCACTTTCTCAATTTGATATTTTCAAAAAATGCTTGCAGTACTAGTTGATTCACTCGTTCATTTCAACGGCTACCTTGATATGTTGAATCGTATCAGTTGTTGACAGTTACAACAGCTCCACTGAAATATTTTCCAAAAGGACCGGATATTAGTTTTCGATGCACTCGGTTCAAAATGCTTTGCCACATTTGTCGCGACCAGTTTGCCATTATAACATTGCCTGTCTGAAGAGATTTTCGTACTAAATGAGAGCGCTAAATTTTTAGAAAAACAAAAGTTCTGCCCTGACGCTTCCAGTAAAAGACATAAATTCTGAAGGTACGGGCTTGATATCCTTTATAGGTGAATGCGTACAATCAGCCTTTGTACACAAACTGTTTACCACATCACCAATTATAAAACAACCATCTGGCGTGACTGCAAAACGAATGTGAATTGAATGTTAAAAGTATATTGAATAACATACCTAAAATTATATATAAACGAACGTGTTTATATTGTATTAAAGCTTGGTAAAGTTGATATGGGATTAAATAGGATACTGCAAAAACAGAGAATATTAATGTTATAAATTACAATATTCTGAGCACAGTGACCAGTCATCCACTTACAATCGTATAGCAGTAGTATTCGGTAAATATATCTTAGAACGTAAAGTTTATTACACATATATTTCGACATACATACACAAAATTGATAGGATTTGCAATAAAATTTCGCCACAGAAAAGTTTTTTTCATTGCCTGTGGTAGAAAAGGTTTTCTAGATGCTAATATTCGTATCTTTTGTAGGAGGGTACTTTTTGGACGAGTAGAATTATATATTTTTATAACATAAGATCATATGTGTTATGGATGTGGGTCTGAACGTCATTTCTATACAGCATTTCAGAATTCGTTAACCATCAAAAAGTGTAAAATAGTGTAAATAAAAATGGTGACAAGTGAATAAAAAATATAGGATGCCGTATGGTGGATCAACGAGGAATTGCTGATTGGGATCACACCCAGTAAAAAAATAAAAGAAGCATAGAATAATGCAAGAGCGACAAACTCGGCAGTGCAATCAATAGCGCACTCGAATGGGTTTTGGATATCACCTGAGTAATGCAGTTAACTAGGTACCGCTCAAGATATATCAACATATAATAACATATCAGTTTTTAAAAAAACAACTGAATTCTTATGAAAAATTATAAGTTAAAATATGGCAAGCTTTGGCGCTGATTAATCTTTGCTGCGGTATGGGGCTATGCATTCGTGTTCAACATGATATCGTAAAGGTGATCGAATGCAAACCTTGTCTATAGAGTGACTTCATTCGACCCGTCAGACTTTTTATTTAACCCAGATTTTTCTGGTACAAATTTACTGACCTCGGATGAATGTGGGCGCGGCATATGCTTAGAAGTGGCCGAACTCTGCTTCAAGTCCGTCACTGTGGTATGCTAGAGATACAGAAAGAAAATCATTACAGCTTATCACGGTTGATGGAGAATAAACCAATTGGAATGAAAATCTATCTAGCGTTTACACATATATCTTTAAAATTTTGAAACTTGGAAGTTTTATAACTAAATAAAAATATTTGTAAAAAATCAAAAAATTGAGTTTTTTCAGAAGTTTGTTTTGCTGAAGTCTTACCAATACGCGGTTGGGGATTCGCTGGATCAGCAGTAGCTGATGGACAGTTTAATGGCGTGTAGTCAATAGTAACATCAAGTTGTTGTAAAATTAGTGATATTACGGCATCTGGAAGAAGGGCGTTCCTACCCTGCTCTTGCAAAACCTCATTTACCTGCAAGTGCCCGTGAGAGTTGATTGTCTTAAATTGTGCGATGGATTATAAAATCTCGGATTAGCATTTTTTTGAAACAATTACCAAATTGTGAAAAACTGATTGATTATAAGCAACGTTTTTTGCTGCTGTAAGAATATTGCTCTTTATGAATTCTAAAGTGTTCAACAAAAATAATTTTACATCTAGGTTAAACTATTTACAGCAGTAATAATAATATATGCTAGCGTAATCCATGTTAGAAGTGTTCAAATGGTAATGACTTGACGAAACCAATTTGTTGCTATGTCGGTGGTGCTTCTTCAAATTATTCTTGTATTAAATCACTGAATGCTCAATCATAAGGGTTCGATGAGGATCAGCGTGAATTAGAATTCAGGTATAATATATTCAAGTGAACTTGTCCCTTCCACCGTGGTGCTACGCAGCACATAGTACCAATAATAAAATAGAATATAAATATTCGCCAATGCTTAGACGAATTAACAGATAGCAATATTGCAAGAACTGTATCAACTAGATCCTAGAAGATTTACCGGATACTACAAGGCTGCATTTAATCATCCTGCACGATTCTTGCACGGAGATGTAGAATTAAGGGTTTTTTGAATTTACGAAACACTGAAACCGTATTTCAAAACTACGCGACAACATTGACTGAAAGTATATTTAGCTGTATATACCTAAACAATATCCTCATTTCTAAAAAGTAGATATGAAAACAATACGACAACCTGCATTAAAAGTTAAGGTAAATCTATATAAAGGTAGATTTATTCGACACAATTTTCCGAAAGTCCACTTAAATTAAGTAGAGAAAAGAAAGGCTCATGTAACCACAGAAAAGTAGTTGATATAGCAAGCTTACGACAATGTAGAAATTCACACAAGTTGCGCAATAGGCTTAACTTGAAGACTTCGCTGACTTGCAGCACTCAGCGAAATATGACACATGCTTACCATTTGCGGTATTATTTAACAAGTCAATATGCTTTAAACATGAAAAATACTCACTGCATTCATCACCAAATTCTCCATGAATCTTTTGGCCATTTGTTCGTCTCTAGCAATTTGTGGAATTTGTGCATGTGCTGCACTTGTTAAAGAGTAAACCATTTCCGGTGACAACGTGAAACCACTGACAGTGAAGCTGGTTGCTAGTACTGAAGAAATTTTTGCATAAAAAGTGTGGAAGACCGTGTAACCTACGTTATTCTTCAAACGCAAATAAATAGAACGATTAATTTTACTAATTGATTGCTTTTAACACTCTTTTGTAGCTTTTCTTCCTACCTGGTCCCTGTGGAATTTGTCCACATCCTTGAATTGCACAAATAGCATTCAGGCAAATGGTAAGAGGAAAGAGAGATAAAAATGGACAAGACTGGGAAATGATCATATTTATATGGATGGTACAATGCGAGGTTAATATCACCTTTTTCCTCTCTGAAATGTTAAAAATAAAAACCAGATAGGAATGAAGGAATTCTGTTAAAATATACCAAAAAGCTTGAAAGTGGCTTGCGATGTGTTTCAAGCAACCGCAACTAACTCCTTTTATATTGCATATGTTGAAAAAGGTTTTGTAATTTCTTTTTACATTAACCTGTGAGTTAGAATGATTTCTATTGATATAAAAATAGAATTTTTTATATAATGAAACCGAATACCTAATTGACACCTAATCATGTCATCAAGACGCCGTGAAACTAACGAATTACAACAAATAGAAAATGCTCTTGCGATTTTGTTCCATCAAACGACGGTCTACTTTTATGCGAATTCATTAAAGGTAAACAAGCAGTTTGCTCAAGCTTAATAAAACAATTTTAGTTAAAATCAGTGAGAATAATAGTTAATCTAATTGAAGGAACAGAAAAAAAAAAAGTTCGTTCAAGCTTAATAGAACAATTTTGGTTAAAATCAGAGAGAAGAATAGTTAATTTAATTGAAGGAACAGAAGTATAACGTTCATCACTCAAAATTATATTCATTAACATAGTTGCTATTTAAACTCGCATGCATTTTGAAAATATGACTAATTTTTCGAAGCTGAACCAGGAAGCAAACTACTCAAATAAGAATATATTCATAAACTGTCAAATTCGTTATGCAGATCGACTGCTTCTTTTAGTAATAGGCTGCTTAGTAGTACTGCTGGCAGCGAATCTTTACAATACTTTCTTATAAGTTTGTGTAAATGAATCGAGGGCCTTAGCTAAAATTGGAAACAATATATTCTTCCTGACAATTACATTGATTTTTTTAGTAATATTTCAGCATCGAATTTGTACTCAAAGTAGACGTTGAGCAGTTTGTTTTATATTTTTTATTGAAACAAGTAGAAAAAATTCATAATTATTTATTTGTCGTTAGCAAATTTAAAAAGTTTTTTTCCTTACTGGCAAAATTATATGAATCTCTTAAAAATTTCATAGTGATTTCATAGCGCGCTGCTAGAAAAACTTGTTCCAGCAACATGAATGAATCCACACAACTTATATTTTTCATTGGTTTGATCGGCCTCACCTCAGTGCTCGGATGTGGACAATTTCCTGAAGGACAAAGTAAGGAAGAAAAATATGATTTGTTAAACACTTGATACTTATCCAAAAAATCTGAGATGATCACATGTAGAGAATACTCTGTCGAGTAATCTCTACTTTACCACCTAAATTACATGCAAAGTAAAAACATATTAATTATTATATTAATTTGTGGTTTATGAGTCATCGTATCGAAAGTTAGAAATGGTGGAGGCAAGCGAAAGTGCAAATGTCCTCTGATCCATAAAAGGTCATAATTTCGATATATTCCTAGAAATGATCATGAAAGGTCATTATTTCGAAATGATCATAATATGTCATAACTTCGATATAATTCTGTAAATGAACTTAGTCAACGAACGGAAAAAGGACATTATTTCTTCATACCGAAGTCTCCGCCTCCTCCCTATATAAGCAGGTACGGTAAACATATCTTCCATACTCTCACTCATAACTCAATCCAATCATCTTCCTCCTATGCCATTAAACTGGTTCTTGTTATATCATTATATTACAAATCTCGTACAATTGTTAGTATTATTTCTATTGTGTTCATTCTTGATTTATCGCTGTTGTAATCGCGATGTAATATTTTTGTGTTTTGTTTGAATAAAGGTTTAATTACCCAAGTTTGAGGTTCCATAACAGCAGTTCGAGGCGAGTAGTACAAAAAGACCCGCATGGCAAACTACCTACGGCGAGCGTTAAGATATTCACTGCTATTGACACCACTACAATCGGCGCATCGGCCACTACACAACTTCTAGTGCATTGGCCAAGCGTCCACTACATCACATGAACATAAGAATTGCTCAAAAAATTTGTTATTAGTACTAAGTGTATGAATGCCTACTACAACTTTTATCACTAAAACAGTGATAAGTGCTTATAGTATCAACTATAACCTTCACGGCTACTGGCTTTACATTACCAGCTGAAATGGCATATTCTCGAACAGCTGGAGTTCAAGCTTTAATTTCAACCATATCACATTCTGAGAATGCAGCTCAAACATTTGTTAGAAACTTAATAATGAATGCGGTAAGTAGTTTGAATACTGGAAAACGTTTTAACTTTTCTTAAAGCATAGGAAGTACCCTATGATTATTTATCATAAAATTTTGCACATAATGAGCGCATTTCAATAAGAAAGTAAGCAAATACTACAGTAAATTTTTTGATTTAGTCGAATTTATATTTAACCTTGGCGAGTTATCATAGATAAATGATGTTCTGCAAGAGCAGGGACGCAATGCGTTCCTTCCAGATGCTTCCATACAGCTAATTCTTCAACAGCTCACTCTCACTATTGAGTACACACCGTTGAATTGCCCAACAGCAACAAACAATTCTATGAACAATGCTCCTATGAGTAACTTTTCATAGTGTATTAATTTTTGTGCAATGCTAAAAAGACAAAAACATCGCTAATAGGAAATAATTCCAGATCGAAAAATAAAAAGCTTTGACTGTGACATTGTTTATCAATACTCAAGGTTGTCTGGCTTTGAATCTATGTCAGCCTGTGTCTGTCTCTAAAAAAAGCTTTAAAAAAAGCCATATTTAGAGGTGAGTATTTGGGATGATATGGGTTTGACTGGGTGTTAAAACTTTAGATTAGGGCTTTCCTTTTGCAGGATTAACGAAAGTCTTTGATTGAATGGACCCCAAAGTTGACATAGGCTTTCTTAAGCTCTGATGCAGGCGATTCTGCCAAAACGCTAGCTTATTTCTGTGTTATATTGTCTTTTCAATCAGTATTTAGTTCACAAACATTGAGGTTAAAGGATAGCCTTGCAAGCTATAAAAAACGCTTTAATTTGAATTTTAATCGACTTAAAAGTAATGATGATATATAGCATGTCAAAAAATGTAAATAACAGTAACAACAATCCCATATGTATAGTATTGAAGTAAAAAGTGAATGATAGTTATTATAACTAATAATAGTGACTTCCGCCATCTAATCGAGTTCGTTCCCTGTTTAATCTAGCTGAATATTATTTTCAATATAACCTCTGAAGATGATCAGTTTTACAATAAATAATTTTACAGCGGATAAGGACGGGTATTTCATAACTGATGGCACAGTAGTCACATTGTGCGGGATGGCTAACGCTTGCATGATCTCGTATGGCATGATGCTGAAACCTATCCTTCAAGAACATCAGGTCATCAAAGGCAGTCTTAAGGTGAACTGATTTCCTTATTCATCGCTTAATGTATTCATCAGATGGAATGTTGTTTATGTTGTTCAGAGTAGTAATATTATCATGGCGACGTAGTCTAGGCAAATGTGGCAAAATGTTTTAAACCGAGTTTATCGGACACTTTCATCAGGCACTTAATACCAATACGTTCAGCCTTAGTGGTGAAATCTTCCAAAGCCTGACTTGATAACTAAAGAACTTTTTTAAAACTCTTATTTAGTAACAAAACATGTGTAATAGGTTAGCGACCATACAATATTGATTGTGAGATTCGACCTGGCTTACAACATTATAAATTAATTAATTGTTAATTTTGCACACGGCGTCTAAATTTACTGCTCTAACTTATCAAGCTGGTTTCAATAAGTTATTATCCATATTATGAGAATTTTGTCTAAAATATAAAATAATAATATTATTTCAAGCTAAGTCAACTCAAGCATTATCTTGACTGTATAACAAATTGATCGTAATGATTGTTCACATCACCTTCATTTACTCCGACTACATCAATAATGAATGAAGAAATACTTGTATCCAGAGTGTTTTTACATTGAAACATGAAGATGTGAAATTAAAAATTTTTTCAACACTTTCATTTTATTGTTCGAATTATGACCACTTATTATTTATGCCACTTCCAGCTTTTATGCTTTTTATCACTATGCAACTGTCGAAAAATTAACTATTTTTATAAAAGTGTAAAAAGTGTTTACGAAAATTTGTTTATTCATACGCATTCATTGAATTCATTTAGTTGTTGACAGTGACAACGGCTTTAATAAAGAACCCTTAAAGGTTTTTTTTATAAGTTTTTGAAATAGTACCATAAGATTCATGAGTCCTGATGACAACGGTACGACCTGATTTGCCATTTGATCTACACAGCTAATCATTGTGGCACATAGGTATCGACGACACTTCTTAAGTCTAGTTTGTTTTTGAATTACCTTCAATAATCCTTCTTGTTTGTTCCGTATCATATCTACCCACAACAATCTTCTACGGCTGGCATTGCTTACCAGCCGTGTCACATGGGTTGCAGTTGGACCTAGCATCATATCGTGCTCTTTTTTCCATGGAACTTTCCGATCCTATAGTATTTTTTGTTAATCGATTCCATTTTCACTTCAAAGTTTTCCACAACACATTTGAGAAAGAATTTTTTGTTTTAAATAACTTTTCCAACCCATTGTAGAGTGCCTCTAATTTGTTTTCATCTGTTGCATCAAATGGTGAATAGCAATTGGTAATGTTGATTTTCTTATGACGTTGTGGTTGCAGACGAAGTATGGCTATAAGAGAAGATATCATTTCATAAGAGTTGGCGAGATAGACAATGAGTAGGTGTGTATGACAAAACCGATTCCACCGATGTTTTGTGTGTAAACCATCTCTCCGCTAATGAAAAAGTGTCCTTCGTTGAGCTGTTTTATGTGAGCTTTTCTACTCTTGATCTGCTGTAAAGCTATTACACAGAAGTTTATTCGTTTTGAATTTTCAAGTAGAGCACAGAGATCGGCGTCCAAAGAGATGGGAAACAGCCTTCATAGCGTATCGTAGGCATGTTCAATTATTGATGAATTTAGGACGTCATGTTTGTTCCGAGATTATACGATCTCTTGTTGCATGATGTCGAAGACGGCAGGGTCTGACGTGCGGTGTGCTGAGTCTTGCTGGTGTAGCTTTATTTTCCTGGATTATTAAAATAGAACAGCTCGGGCACATCACCACAGGCAGTCACGGGCATTTTCGAACATAACTTTGATTCTAACTCGTTTACATTTTTTAAATTTCTTACATTTAAACTTGAAAAAGAATTCAAACGGGTTTGCAGGTTCGATAAACCCCTGCTTATTAATTATTATGGCAAATGATTCAACCAAAAATGTATTTTGTATGTTCACAACTAGGGGATTGTTTTCTGTTGAAAGCAATTTATTTGGTGTAAAAGAAAAACATCTTTTTTCTCCTCAGCGCTCACATTCAAATTCAAATAAAAACATCGATTTAGTTTCATTGCTATAAACTTAACATTCTCTCCCACTATTCTGTGGGAAATTAATAATAGCGACAGCAGCGAATATTATTTCTTCTATTATTCCTCATCAGTAACTTACATTAGTACTTAATATATCAAGAAATAATTAATATTTAAAACCTCTTTTATTGACATATATTTGCATTGTATCTAATTTGACTATAACTTTATTACTATTCTATAAAAAAGGACGATGACTCTAACATTCACATTAATCTATACCAGTTCTTGAAGGTTTACAGATGAGCTATTTTTTGAGCGAAGTGGTCAGAGGACTAAAGCCTATGAGTTTGATGGATCTTTTTTTTATTTACTTCATATTGCTCTCCGCTGTGCTTGGTTGTGGACTACTTCCACAAGGACAGAGTAAGAAAGAAAAACTTCCGATAAAAAGGGAAGAAAAAA
>KN716666.1:37542-48594 GCA_000816705.1 Dictyocaulus viviparus | reverse complement strand
TTTATCAATATTTGGAAACAAATTTGCTACTTGCAAAACTTTTGCAGTAACATAGTAAGAGTTTTAACTATTCCACTTAAATTTACCTAAAAGAAAAGAAGAACGAAAAAAAAGACCGTAATAATGATTTGTTGAGGCTTTGAATGCTTTGAATTACTAGTAAATTTTAATTTTAGTGCATGCTATGAGTTTTACGGCCAGCGGTTTCACCTTATCACCAGAAATGGTGTATTCTGAAGATTCTAAAGTGCAACTTGCAATATCATCAATTTCTCATAGTAAAGACGCAGCAATAAGGATTATTAGAGATTTAATCATGAATGCAGTGAGTGTTTTTGAGTACGGAGACTCATTTAAATATGGACACTTTAATAATAAGCATATGCCATCCAGAAACCATTTACAATAAGTGGGTTTTTTTGTTAAATGCTATCTAAAACATAGGAAATCTTGTTATGTTATAGTGAGTTACTCATTACTCAGCGCTTTTCAAGGTAAATAATGTCTTAGAAGAGCAAGGACGCAACGCGTTGCTTCCAGACAGTGTTATACAGCTTATTTTGCAACAGCTTAATGTTACTATCGATTACACACCATTAAATTGCCCCACAGCTACAGTGGATCCGATGAACGCAGCACCAACAATGGGTGAGTTTTGAATGTGTCAGTTATTCTTCTGTGTATAAGATAAGCTTTGATCAGGAGAAATCTTTGACATAGAATCACCAGTCACAGAAATCAGCTTTTCACGTTATCACCTTCTATTTGAATAAAAATGTTAAATTAAAACTTTTCAGAATAAAGTTATTAATAAAAATGCAATAGGAATATTGCATTGGCGTTATCTATCTCTTAGAAAAGATGCGCCACCCATTAATCTTATGGTGAAAGCGCTAAAGTAGTATTGTTCTATACAATAATTTTAGACGACCATTATTTTGAAGAGCCAGTGCTTTATACCATTTCAGATTACCGCAGTTTATTGACTACGGGATAATGGCTGGATTTACCGTTTGATTTGTCTAGAGCTGCACACGAACACGACTATACTCTATGAAGCCACCTCGGAACTGTGACCCTTCTTACCACTGCGCATTCTATTCTACAATATGCTTTATGCTCTGTTTTGATTAACATAATATGTTATCTTATCTCTAGTATATCATTTAATAGTACTGAGCTCTACTCGAGCTGCAACTTTTTGGCAAATTTTCTGTTTTATATCAGCTATGATAGGCTAGAACGGTGTATGGTATCACACAGACAAAAAAGAATACTGGTACGGTAGCGCTCTTAAGAAGGTGATCTCCTTTATGAGGGTCGGATTCATGCCTCATGATAATTGTCTTTCTAATTAATTAGACTAAGCTAGAATTTCGTAAATTTATAATTATTCACTATTGAAATAATTCTATTTTATAGCGGATAAAGACGGTTGTTTTATAATTGATGATGTGGTGGTAATTTTGTGTGCGATGAAACCGGGTTGTAAGGTTTCAGATGGCATGGATTTGAAAGCTTTTCCTTCAGAGCATCGTATAATTAAAGGAAGTCTTGAGGTAAAGTCATTTTTCTTTTTCAGCTATTATAGATATTACTGATCTGAATGATTATTATTTAGACCAGCAATGTTATCATGGCGAATTGGTCGAGGCAAATGTGGCAAAGTATTTTAAACAGAGTGTATCAAAAAATTATCTCAGGGCGATTCAAAAAATATTTCACTACAGCGGTTGTAACCGTCAGCAATTGATAAATCTTATCTAAACATTGAATAAACAGTGATGTAACTGTGAATCGTCATTTTTACTGTAACCTGGTTTATCAATACTAGAGGTTGGTAAACAATGTTATAGCGCCTAGTCGGAAGAACAAAACTGAGGATGAACACCCTACTATGCGCACATAAGGTTGAAAAGCATAACAAGGTCGATTTTGAATGCAAAATCAAAATTCTTGCGCAAGAAGCAAGAGAAACCACGCGAAAGTTTTTGGAAGCCCTCTGGATAAATACCAGAGCTCCAAAATTGAACAGAAAAGACGAGCGCTAAGTGGATATGCATGACCTATCTCCATATATAAGGCTGATAGTCTGTCTTCATACCAGACATTCGTCTATAAACGGTTGCCTCCACAAACAACGGAGGAAAGCCACATTTAAAGGTGATTATTTGGGATGAAATGTGTTTGACTGGGTGTTAAAACTTTGGGTTAGCGTTTTTCTTTTGCAAGGTTAACGATAGTGTTTGATTGAATAGACCACACAAGTGACATAGACTTTTCTAGGCTCCAAAGAAGGAGACGTTAGTCTGTTTCTGTGTTGTATTGTCTTTTCAATAAAACACTGTTTACCAACCTTCAGTATTGCTAAACAAGGTTATAGTCGAGCTATTCGATTTACAAATGCCGAGGATAAAGGATAGCCAATCTTGGGAGCTATCAGTCATTAATTTAGCATATTCAAGCATTTAATAATGAGATAGATAAACTTTGGTATCGATAAATCCCTACGAGATTTATATGTGCATTGACTTTTAGCATGATTTGTACACACCAATGAAACTCTGTTTTAAACAATAATTCAAAGTGAGATACCTTTATGTGAGAGGTATTTTATAAAATCATTGTTTTTCCTCTCGTACTTTTTTAATGCTAAATCACCAGTCTACGAGGGATGAAAATCTGTGTTTTGTATGAGTATAATTATTGTCGTAAAATGAGGTATGCTTGTCATAAGTAAGTTTTTTGCTTACCAACCTTTATTGAGGAGTTGAGTTTTTTTTAATTTTCAATATTTATTTAATTCTTGCAGACGCAGTAACGCAGTGGTGAAAGTGCCACAGTGATACGCAGGCTCGAATCAGTTCGCAGCCGCCTTCCATGCTTACATGCACAGGCTCCCTGCCCACTATCCCTCTGGAGTCGGTAAATTGGTACCAGAGGAATTTGGGTAAGATAACTGGCACCGACTTGGTGAAGAGTGTTCAACTGAAGTCACTGTATGGACCAGGCTCGCATTCAACCACTTTCACGATATCATGTTGAACACGAATGCTTAGGCGCACCAGCACCAGAGATTGTTCAGCGTCAGAGCTTACTTTATTATCTTACCATTATGCTTTATCATAGTTGATAAAGAATCAAAAAGCAATTATTTGGATAGCAATAGATAATATTCATATTCGTTGGGCC
The DNA here is from genome assembly GCA_000816705.1 of Dictyocaulus viviparus. Taxonomy (NCBI): domain Eukaryota; kingdom Metazoa; phylum Nematoda; class Chromadorea; order Rhabditida; family Metastrongylidae; genus Dictyocaulus; species Dictyocaulus viviparus. The sequence goes on along the minus strand of KN716666.1, from coordinate 45,402 downwards.
TTTGAGGAAGAGGAAAAAATTGCTGAAAATCCTATATTACTGTCACAATAGATTATTTATGTATTGTCATGAAGTATATATATATATATATATAAAGATGTAAAAGGCGAGCATGATAGGTCTCAGTGCAGCTGCCAATGTGATTCCAGCACTACGCCACCGCTCCCATACATATTTATATATGTTGTACGAGGAGGATGTTGCTGAATGAGAGAATACCTCTAAGAGAATACCTCATGAAATTGATAATGATTATTAGTAGCAACATGGAGCTCCTTTCATAATTTATCTCAATAGTATAAGAAAAGTGGAACGTTATTTTCAATCTTTGTACTTTCAGTGCTCTTTCGGTGAGAACTCAAGTTTGAACTTTGACACGTTGTCTAATCAATGATTAATAAAAGTACACGTTGAAAGAAACTCATTCTCAGGCTAAAATGTTGCTGTTTGATAGAAAACCAAAACAAATCGACTAACTTTTATATTTTTTTAGCATGAAGCTTAGATTGTTGCTTCTAAGATGTAAAAGCTTGGTTTTGCCTTGTGTGGGATTAAGCTGATGGTTTCTCTTATGTTCGTTAAAAGATGTGCGTCATTTGACATGAACATTTTGTGTAAAAGCTTCACTGGTCACTAGCAGATTTTTTATGACATCAAAGCGTTTCAACGATAGCTCTGGCATTGATTGAAGCATGACAATTTTAAGTGTTTGCCTCGCGTCCTCCTCATTTTGATTATAACGTCGTCAGAGAAACGAATTTACACAAGAAATTCTTTCAATACTTGCAAGCATCGTCTTACATAGTTTGCAAGATATCCTTGTTTTTTACTATGATTATTTTAAATTATCTTTTACTATTTATAATTGCTTAATGTTTGCGGGTAAAACTTTATTTTATCACTTAATTTATGTATTGTAAATATTGATTTTTTTGATTTCTATTATTTTTTTGCTGTGCAAATAGTTTCTGAGCTACCGAAAATCAAGGTTCAATTTCGCATATGAAAAAAATCCCCCATCAAATTTTTCAATTTTCCAGCACGCCTTCGTTGCTGAACTGCAGTGCCATTGATACACCAGCTGGCGTATATGCTGTCCTAATACTGTCCCAACTTTGTCGTGAACAAAAATCGCCCTCAGAAGTTCTTATTCACTTTGATGGGTATTGAAAGCCTATGATGTCATATTAAGCATATTTATCATTGTGATTTAAAATACTGCAGAATGTTTGTTCGTTGAAAAATCATGTCCCACGATTTTTAGCTGTGAAATCAGATCACGAAAAAGTATAAACCAATGGGATACGATAAAAATACGAGAAAAAAAAAGAATGTATACAAGAAAACATCTTAAGACATGAATTTATCGAATATAGATCGAACACAAAAGAGACACATGAAACAAACAAGTAAACAATACGTTTAGTTGATGATTTAAGACTATGAAAATCGTTGTAGGACCCACATCCACAGTATTTCACAATTGTGACGTGTATAAATAAGGCGGTAATGATTATAAAAACAACTTTCGAAAAATGATATGTGTAAAGCATCAAATAGAAAGTGCTCAAATGAAACCAATATGAGTAAACACGACGGTGGCGATTACTGAGTACATACGACACTTGGCGATTTTTATCGCTCGCCTCATAGTATACACCTCACTACAACGTCATACAACGCGTCAACTGTGTTTCAATGAAATGAAACCCATGTAATAAATTTAAAAAATTACATCAAACTGTACAAAAAATTCTGACGACTATATAAGTCGCGAGTCATGTTGAACCATAAATTTTGCTAAAGATGAAGCTTCAGAGATTGTTTCAAGCCCTTATGCAGCTTTATGGTGATACGTCCAATTACATAAGCTGGAATAATTCTTATTACGAAAAAACGAGCAATTTATTTTTATTCTAGAAATCTTATAAAAATCATAGCATTATCAAAGTGTATATGAATGATTTTGATAAGATACCTTTCAAGGACAGCGTCAATTACAACGTATTTGCCTTTCGTGATTCATTGCTCGACGTAAAGCAGACAATACGGTCGAATTTTGGGGTCGAACTCGCCTTCTTGAAGGTCGCAATTGGTTGCCGTTACCGTGATAACCAGATTTTGTTTTAGCAGCATGAACGACTGCTTTTATGTCGTCTGACGATGGAGCTGCTAGTAATGACGTTTTTGAAAAGCGAACCGGTGGCGTTGGTAACGCATCGTTCTGATTCTGAAGAGTATTCACGTACGATTATATAAGTAATGTTGACGTATACTTTAATGGCAAGTAAAAAATTTATGAGAGAAAAAAATTTGGAAAGGAACCAGTAGACAAACCGCTTTGGCTATTGACGTAGATGCCAATGAACCCACACCAGATTCGCCTTCACTTGAATTAGAGTCATCTCCATTGACGTCTCCTTTTTGACCAGCTTCAGCTTCTTCGACAATCTCTTCTAATTCTTCACTGTGTTCTTCAAATGTTGTCGATAAGTTTGATCATTCTTGAGATTTTAATACTTTTTCATGATCATTTACCTCGTTCGTCTTCTTTTCCTGAATCTTCACCGAGATTTTTCCCAGTAGCTGCACTAATTTCTAGCCAATCAAAGGTGGTTTGATTAACCCATGGGTGCCGGAGAATTTCTTCAATGGAACATCTTGAGAATGGATCGAATGCTAAGCATTTCGCGATAAGATCTTTTGCTTCTGAAAACAGCTGTTTCAATAAGACGATTTCGTTGATGGCATGAATTATTTAAACGTCCCTCATTTTCAAATTAATCACCTCTCATTTATCAATAATTTTGTCAAGTTTCTTAAACAACAACGCATTATCACGTAACAAAAATTATATGCAATAAGTAGCGTATGTTGTTTTTTGTTGTTGAGAACCTGAGTCAAATTTTTTCCTACAACTAAATTTCTATCCGAAAATGTAACCACAGGCATTGGACGAGAAGATATCCGTCAAATATGAAGACGATCATAGTGCATAATGGTGACGTTACAGTATAACAGCCTCCACGAGTATCGTTACCATCGTCATCATCAAACGAATTAGGAATCTAGATTGACTAATTAATGACGAGTTGATCTCTATCGACCAACTACGTCGAATCGTGTCTACCGTAACCCGAATTCTAATGCTTCTTGATTAAGCGATGATATTGTCATTACCGAATCGATACATTCTAACCCTTCTGCAGCATTATACTTTTAGTTATCGATCAAAATTTACAAGCTTGTACATGTAATATGTCTCATGCAGTTATTATTTATGTATTTTTACAAATATTAACTTCTACAAAACTAATGAAGCGACCAATTTTATGATTTTAGTTAGTTTTAATCAATGGCTAGACCGAAATGTTAGGAAAGGCTGACGGCATTCTATCATTTGATCTACTTTAAGTAAGAAATAATCAATAGGAATTGTCAGAATATCTTATAAATCAACCTGCTGAGACATTAGTATAGAATGGTAGTGGTCCTAATAAATGTGCTGTACAAATGTCTTTTTCGTTCTTGAATGGTAGACGACCATTCAAAGCGTTATAAAGCAGTACACCTAATGACCATACGGCTGCTTCTCGTCCCAAATATAACGAATGTAAAAACCATTCTGGTGGACAGTACAAACGAGTGCCTGCAATTATAACAATTGGCGTACCATTATCAGTTGCTTTTTTTTGCTACGAAATCTGAATAATAACAAAATTAATTGTTTTGTTTGAAATAGAACGTAAATCCATTCAATAAACACAAAAAAGCCGTAATGGAAAAGCTTAAAAATTAGGAAGTACGTAAATGCAGAAATACGCGTGCAACTTACGCAACAGTGAAAAATTATTGATCGGTTACAGTTAGAGTCACACGACAAAGTTACTTTAAAAAATGGTTAATAGTTTGAATGATTTTTGATCACTAATAAAAACAATTACGCAATGAAGTTGATAAGAATGATAAAAACGAGAACGGATGAAATACTTTAATCTAAAATAGCGTTTTAACTATTATAAAAACTGATAAACTAAACTGTTAATGACTTGCTTAGTTGAATTTTATCTGAATATTCCATTGCGCAGAGTTGTTTACAAAACTTGTAGCTTTAAGATCACTCAAAACTTTAACATCACACGAAACAACAAATACGCATGAGAGAGATTTTTGAGTTTCAATTGAGGTTACGATTTTTGTAACTAATAACTCAAAAACGTATATTGTTATCATATCATCACTAACTTGTTAATGTTGATAGAAAAAAATAATTACAATACATTCAAATAGTTGACAGACGCCTACATTATCAAACAAGTTTAATATTTGATGAGGTAAGCATAAATACGAGTCATATAGCAACTTGAAAATATCACCGTATAAAAATAAAAACAAATAAAATATAAATAAAATGTAGTAAAATTTAGATTAATTTATTGCTGACATGTCATGTTAGGCTTTTTTTTCAGACGTTCAATTTTAGTATATTCATAAGCTCTGAGAAAATGAATATCTATTCCGACGATCAGGATGGTCTGCAGTAGAACGCGTGCGGTACAAGGTTGTAGGCTTACTGTATAAGATAAACCAAAAATGAATGCTGATAAACGAGAATGAGGAGATTCATGATTGCCTCCTACATAAAGGCACGACGTCTACATAAGATGAGCTAAATGTGATTTTCTAAGAGAATTCTTGAGTTCATAAGCGATTGATATTCAATGAGTGGTACAAAAGTACAAAGAAGTACAAGAGGCAATGTGTCTATGATATGAGGTATGAGGTAGCTCAAAACACCTCAACGCTTTTCGAGATAGAATTGTCGATTTGATCTTATAAATGTAACAATACAAAATCGTCTGATATATAGAAAGCTACTACTAGTTCAGCAATTGGATAACCTTGTAACTCAATCTCAGATACTAATCTAAGTATAGAAAAAATACGTATAAAATCCATATACCCCTAACGATGTTGAGTTTTAGTGGGTTGAGCATGAGGTTCGAATTTCTCGATTGCCGTATCATCAAAGATATCTGTTCAATTAGTTTCTACCACTGCTTTTAATCATTGATTTAATTAATTAACTAATTAGTACAGTAACAAAGATAGATGTCTTCATAGAAGAATACTAGTAACAAAGCAATAAACCTGCTTTTAATCCACAATGACTACTAATGAATGTTAGTGGAAAAGACTAGGAAATTCTCCATAACAATGATCAAATCAAGTTAAACAAGTATATGATTTATTGATTAGGAAAGATAAGAAGTAGAAAATACTAGTGTTGAAGAGAAATCAATACTCGATAAATCGATATTTGACTCTCACTATAGATCAAGTCGGTTATGAGAGAAATGATTACAAGATAATTAAATGATTTACAATGGTATTTTAGGAGGAAATGTACGTGAAAAGATGATCTATATACATTTCTAATCGATCGTTTTTACTCATTAAAGGAAAAGAAAAATTTTACGGAAATATCAAAGATCACCTTGAAAATCAGTGTAATTTGATTTTTTCAATACCGTAGCAGCACCAAAATCAACCAGTTTGATATCACCAGTAACTAAATCGATCACGATATTTTCATCCTGAAAGAAAAATTAATGAATGTATTATTACGGTGTGACCGAAAGGCGTTGAAATAATTGATGATTACGACATCTCGTACAATGTACGAGTTATCCGTGATCTATCAATTCTTTTGAAAAATATCTGTGGTTAGTAGCGAGCGCAATCCGAAAATCTACTGCATTGAACTAGCAGAACTGTGAGCACCTATATTTACTTCCGTAGTACTATAAAACTCGTACAAGAGTCAACTGATTGAGAACAAGCTTTTAGTAAGTGAAGTGATCAAATTGTCGATTGATTGCTTAGATAAATAACACATGTGAACTCAAATAAATGCTAAATAATATCTTCCTGTACAGATGTACAAATGAGAACATTTCAAGGCAAATAAACTTAATTTATTAGATATTCTGGTTAGTTTGAAATGCCTAAATTGATCGATAACTCATTCATCGTCTATTACTCACTCGCGGACGAGTTTTAGCGTATTAAACTAGTTCAACGTAGATACGATGAATAGCTGCTACTTTGAGCGATTGTCAATAGAAAAATAAGATTTATTTGACACGTTCCAGCACGAAACGAAACAGATTTGAGAAAATGTCCCAATCTGACGTAGTCAGTATCATTCATGTGAACCCTAATCTGCTCATTTTTTGAATTATCAATTTATTATATATAGCTGTGATTTGATCTACGTTTCTTTTAAGATCTCAGAATACGGTAGTATAGAAAGATACAAATATTGATTCATACCTTTAAATCACGATGTAATACACGTGCTTGAAAGCATTCATGTAATGTTTGAACGATTTGTTTGAAGAAAAATCGTGCCATCTGTAAAAATATAAAAATTCGATTACGGTATCGACGTCATTTCAATGAGTTTTAAATTTTCTGCCTTTGTTTGATGGCGTGCTCTTCTCAGTGAGAAGCTAGATATGCGGTGAAAAAATTTTCATCAATGACGTACCGATACAAATTCATTACAAATTTGACCAACTCAAAAAAGTCACTCAGAAAGTATCATACATAGAGGCAACCCTCTTTATTGAGATGCATTTTACAAAGGAAATCTAGTTCGTCTTCATAAATGTCTTGCAGGTGTAATTTTTTTTCGCAGGTTTCTGTCTCCAAAGAAGAAATGTTATCTTTTCTTCCTCCTCACTGTCCCCAACTTTTTTCGAGGCTTAAAACCTTTATGTAGCTAATGAGTAAATGAAAATCTTGTTTATCTTTGAACAGGCCTTTTGACAGCTTGTAAACTCTGTATGAGTACAAAATTTGAAAGGCTAAATATTCCTCTAGCTGCAATTCATGTGGTATTCAGCCTAGTAAACTGAGTTTTGTGATTGAGGAACGAATTATTAGTAGGAATCAGAGATTTGTTATGAATTGAACTTAGTACTAAGATACTAAGATTATAACTGATCATAATTGTTATTAAACAACTTTGAGAAATTGTAAAATACCGTTTCTTACGGTCAAATTTCTTACAAAAAGATTATGAATAAAATAAGTTACTGTACCTCCTCGTTAAGATTTTGCTGTCCTTTAATAAAATCAAACATATCCACACATGGATACGGTCGTTCCATTACGATTAGGTATCCCTCTGGGATACTGTACCAATCTATTAGACGAATCACACCTGGAAAAATCAATAGATTCATTCAAAGAGAAATCAATATTTTTTATTTACTCATTAGCTATATAAAGGTTCCAAGCCTCATAAAAGTTAGAGAGTGTGAGGAGGAAGAAAAACGTATTTCTTTGAAGTTATTGAACGTTTATGCTTTGTTATCGTAGAGGTGAACTTAAATTCATCTTTTTCGTCATAAACAGCTAGCAGAAGCATGTGTAAAAGCAACAGCTTTACAAATAACTCTAGTTGTGTTCAAAGGAGTGAAAATACGATGAGGTATCAGTGGCTATGGTGATGTGGGAGAATAAAAAACATAGAGCTTCATAAGACTGCTAAGTAGCTCTGGCTTAACAAAGCTATAACTAAACATCACTACGTCATTTTGAAATCAAATGAAGTGACAAAATACTTAGATTACGTCTAGTCCAATTGTATGAGGTATTGGACTTCAATCACTTGACAATAATTTGATTTCGCACCACCAGCAAATCCATGCCTCCCATACTTTTGTACTGAGGGATAAATTTGATCTTTAAGGTAGATAAAGATAGATCCAAAAGATCTCAAATCAAATTGGTCCTTACAACGACATAACGTTAAACGTAAAAAATCATTGCGGTTCTTATGAATAATAA